>JARFOC010006702.1:0-11117 GCA_031763485.1 Osmoderma eremita | reverse complement strand
GCTAGCTCTAACCGTTTCCGAGATATTGTCAAAAATATGGAAAAAATGCTTAATTTTAGGCTATTTTTCGTATTTTTTAGCACTAAATGCGAGCTTTGCGACGATACAATAAAGATAGCCGCGACATATTATATACCAAAATAAGCGCCTTTCCACGGCGCATAAATTTTTCATATTTTTGAACACTAAAATAACTTGGCATAACTTGGTCACGTGGTATACAGTTTTATCTGAAGTAAATATGGACAATGGAATCTTCAAGAGACAGTGCACCCGACATTACTACTTTAATTGAAGTATTTAATTCTAGATGTATACCATTTCAACATGCATTTGTCTGATACTTTTAATAAAAGTACCACATAAATTGTATTTTTTCTGTTGTTATTAAATAAAAATTCCTTTAATTTTAAAATAAACTTATCTATTTTATACCCTAAAAAATTAAAAAGAAAATGAAATTTACAAGGTTAATAAATTGTATAGCGTACTGGCTTAAAAAATTAATTTGAGAAAGACGGTGCAATTTCTCTGGTACAGCGCCGAGGTGAAAATATTTTATAATAGTTTAGAAACGTAGATATGCTAATTTAATTAATAATTTAGCATTATACTATCAAATCGACATCCAATAAGTGATTGCTTATTGGATGTCGTTTCCTCTCGCTTCTTTACACCCGATCGACATACACTGTTGGAAAGTTCGCATCAGCTAATAGGAGCGAAACATATGTACAAAAAAACCGTCGTAATTGTCAATGCAATATATGTACGTGGTGGGGACTTCCTAGATGCATACGCAAGCGAGCGGGCAGCGCTGATCGCAGATCACAGTAATCCATCACGCGTACTTTTATGATGTTTACGCGACGAGAACGCACTGCCGACTGCGCTATTCTCAACAACTGCCGGTATCACGGAACGGACGATTTGGCAACGTTTTAGCAATAATACATTGAAATTGGCATCCAAAATGAAAATGTATCTTGTACATAGACATACCTATATGTCCATTGGTCTTGCAGCATACCGTATATATTAAATCTATCAAAATACCCTGTCCGTGAGAAACAAGTAGCGCTTCCTAGTTTGTGGGAAGGGACGGTATTGTGCCGTGTTACGGAAGCTAGGTGCATGTACCGAGTAATAATGAGGGAAAGGGGAAGGTAATATTTTCGAATGCACGTAACTTTTGCGGAGCGAAGAGGAATCATGTATAACTTGGCAAATTGATGATTACAGGGATAATTTGCTTCCAGAACTGCTGGCGTGTATAATATTAGAATATTATACACGCCAGCAGTACATGTTGAAGCTGAATGAGTATTATAACGTCTAGGTGCATACATATATGTACATGCGATAAAATAAGATGTACGAGGAGTTGTAGTAAAATTTTACAAGAAACAGAAAACCTAAAGAAAGTGTGTCTACAAAACATTAAATTGTTTTTGTGCTATATATTTATTAGAAGTTTTACATTAATTTGTCTTGTATATATGTAACTATGTCCGTCGATCTTTTAGTGTTATTTTACCATACTTCCAAACGTCCTATCTAATTGAAAATTTGTATACTTGCCTGTCATCGAAGACACAATGATCGTGCACATTCGAGTAGATATGATAATCGGTTGTTTGTTAAAAATGTTCAAATTCAAATACAAAAGAATAACACTGCTTTACATAATTTACAAATAGCCGGTTTGTTGCTAAAAGGTTTTACCTCAATTAGTCTTTTATCACCAAGTTCTTCAACCAGCAATGAGCGCAGTAGTTCATTGACATGACCAACCAATTTGTTGTGACGCCTTTCATTTCTTTTTTCTTTTATAACATCCTTGAGGTATAAGGGATTCTCAAGTCTTCGTGAAGTGTTTCATTGGAGATATACCAGCGCGAATTTGTGATCACGCTTAGTATCTTATATTGACTCTTTTGTGTTATTACCCGGACTTGCAAGCGTATCACCAGAGTCTTATTTTCTAATCAGAGTTTTGATTTTCGTATTATTAGTCATTCCAAGACTACGTCCAAAATTCAAAGTGAAGCTAGCCCAAGTTCGCTGTCGACGTAGTTCTTGCATGATTACCAATCACTAACCCAAGGATGGTAAAACTAAGATTTTGTGTTTTTAACCTATTTATCTTTAGATTATTCACAGCAACCCCATTTTCTGCCTTCCCTGTCGCCTTTCTGGATTTATCATGCAATTCATGAGGATCATTACTTTGAACTAAAAGACAGGTATCATCAGCGTACAACGAGAATTCTGCACTATAGACGTTACTATATAAGTAATTAATATGTACCACATATGCATACTAAAGAGCAGGGGCTCCAAGATAGATCTTTAGGGAACACCACACATGATCTTTTGACAACTGACGAAGTGTTTTCTATTGGGGAATTTGTGTTCCGTTTAAATAGGCATACGTTTTCAGTCATCCTAATTCCATAATATTCCATATTTATTTTGCAGTACTATTGGGTTGTCCGTACCAACTGTTTTTTTAAGTCAAGGATGTTCATCTCAACCTCCTCACTATCAGCAAATGCTTTAGAAATATAAAACTAGCCACATCTAGGGCTCCTGTGGTTGTTGAACGACCTCTCATGTAGTCATGCTGTTTGTTTGACATGAAATTGTTTTTTCCTTGAGGTCGTGTTGTTGAAGAAGTACTCCACAGCACGATAGTTATTCTTGAGGATATGGTTTCCATGATGACGCGCAATACATTTTTTTTGCTCAAACGATTTATTAATTTTAAGATAAAAATAAAAGTCATGTTTGTAAAATCATCATTTATAGATTTTGGCCTTCTATAATTTGTTTCGCAAAATAATATGGATTTCAACGGTAAGAAAACACAAGAATGTGTGTATTGTTATTAAACAATCGTTAATTATAATATTCACGCACCGTAAGAAGTGCACGGTGTGCATTTTTCAACTTTTATGGTTATTAGACAATAAATAATACATTTGTATATTGTAGAGATTATACATAGGGACATTCATTGTTTCGCCTTTAATTATTACTTCATTTATTGCTCTGCCAAAACAATTCTATTCAAAATTATCGCCGTAACCGTAATAAAACCCGTTTCGAATTCCTCCACTAAAATTAAGAGTATTAGTTTATTGCAAACTGATTGTTAATTTATTATCCCATATACGTATGTATACTCTCAAAGGTCAAACATGATGCATACACATCCGCGGGTCTATACAATTCCTTTTTTTCTTTTTTTGTTACAACACTATAATATGAAGTGTTGACCTTCTTACCAGAATAAACGCATTCGCAAGATGTCAGATGTGCCGTGAGAATACTTTCACCATTATCCTTACTTGGTAACAGGCGGCAGGGCAACATCGTTGCTTGAATTGTTTTGTAAATCCAGTAAATATTTTCTTCTTACCATTAGATATTATTGTTATTGGGTTTACTCAGTAGAATATATTCTACAACCTAACGATACTGCCGCTACCATATCTAACTCTAATTTTAAGAATTGTTTAGACAGTGAAAATGTTGCAAGACCTACAAGAATCAAGAGTCTCTCGCGTTTAAAAACCCCAAAGGGACCCCAA
The DNA here is from genome assembly GCA_031763485.1 of Osmoderma eremita. Taxonomy (NCBI): domain Eukaryota; kingdom Metazoa; phylum Arthropoda; class Insecta; order Coleoptera; family Scarabaeidae; genus Osmoderma; species Osmoderma eremita. The sequence goes on along the minus strand of JARFOC010006702.1, from coordinate 7,521 downwards.
GGGAATATATTTGGAAATTATCGAAAGATTAATTCGTATAAATCGACCACAATTATACGTTGGTAGGACCGTAGTTCTGGAGTTATCGGCACTTTTATGAAATTTTCATTTAAAAAAAATGCGTTCTTCCCATATATCTGGACAACCGTTAGAGATATCGGATTTTCGATGGAATATTCGTAATCTACGCCGCAATACCGACATTTTCATATACAACGGAAGTCATTTGGAGCAAGTTCAAAATTCCGAAAAACCCCAAAGGGGAGCCAAAGGAAAATTTTGGGAAATTATCGAAAGATTTATTCATATAAATCCCCTTCAATTATACGCTAATAGGACCCTCTCGACCCGCAGATTACAAATATAGGGTCCGTTTCGTCGAAAACCCCATAGTTCTCGAGTTATCGGCACTTTTACGAAATTTTCAATAAAAAATGCATGTTTTTGACATACATCTGGGTAACCGTTAGAGATATCGAATTTTCGATGGGATATTCGTAATCTACGCCGCAAATACAGACATTTTCATGTAAAACGCAAGTCATTTGGAGCAAGTGCGAAATTCCGAAAAATCCCAAATACCATGGGAATATTTTTGGATATTGAATTTTTTAATAAATCAAAACACCATACCAACCACCATGCAAAATTTTAAATTTTCGTGGACATTGTATAAAATCCACGTATACAGACAAGCATAACAAACAATTATCATACGTAAAACTCTTCACAATTCAAGTTCAATTAACCTACAAAAAATTCGACAGCTCAAAGCCAGTTAGTAACTGGTTCCTGGCGACGATGTATTTTCACGGCCATGTTATACATACTTACACCATACAAAACCCTGTACGCGACGTTCTTAATTGCTGGCGTTGCACTAATTACTTCCATACGGCGATTAAATACAATAAGTTAGTGGAAAGTGCTACCGGTGAAGCATAAAGAGCGAAAAGCAAAGAAAAAAAAAACATATGACCACGCGATTTCACAACGTTCTAGATATTATGAACGGTATGTAGGTAGATATTTGCTTTTTTCCTTTCTTTCGTTCCAAATAAAGTGCACCTTTACTAAAACGTTTAAATAGGATCGTTGATACGTATGTATGTGTGCAGTATATCTAGGTCAGTGGCGTCAATTATGCTAAACCGTATTAAGAGAATAGTTGTTCGCGTATAGAATTTTAATGCGCCTGTGTGCTTCATTAACGTGGGTGTATAAAAAGTAATGTGATTTATTTTTAAATTAAAACCAGGTGCAAATACGATGCAATAAAATTTAAATAATGAGAAATAAGGACTTGTAGTACTATAGTTTTCCTTCTTGGAAAAGAATGAATAATAAATAATGTCCACAATGTTACTTTTGTTAAGGCCAACGTAAATACATATGTATATTCGGTTCGCGAATTAAAAAAAAATTCGTTCGCATTTGAATCGTATTTAATTCTATTTAATTCACGAGCGAATCAAATGAAGCCCACCAGAAGTATTTAAATCGTTTCTTGGAGGAGACATTCACACTTATGATTCTTTGCCATACACGAACGAATAGGAATCGAAAATAACGCATTAGAAATACATGCTTTCGTTGTACAGGTACTGATGTATGTAGATATTTAGTTTTATATTTTTTAATTATTGCACATTTTAATTTTATGAATTAAAGTGTGGAATTTTAGAACGTGGGCTCTGCAACAATTTTAAATAAAAGTAAAAAACTAACTAAAAACCATAAAATTAAAAAAATTAAACATAAATATACTTTGAAAAATTAGCTAATAATATGGGGCCCTCCTCCAATTATATTTTTATTATTTTTTTCTAACGTTTTTAAAGCTTTTATATTTTCGAGGGGGCCCCATCTTTTTAAATATTTTTAAGACTTAAATTTTCAAGGCGGGGAGCTATTTCATGACGTTTTTCGTTTTATTAAATGTTTTATCCTTATAATTAATTTTAATAGACCTTATCTCTCTCTACATTTTAAAAAAATAACTAACAATATGGGGCCCTCCTCCAATTATTTTTTTTTCTAACATTTTTAAGACTTTTATATTTTCGAGGGGGCCCCCATCTTTTTAAATATTCTTGAGACTTAAATTTTCAAGGCGGGGGGCTATTTTATGACGTTTTTCGTTTTATTAAATATTTTATCCTTATAATTACTTTTAACAGTTTGGCTACTAACGTATTTTTTCGGACATATGCCAAAACTGCGGTACTAATTGCGCGTGTATGGGAAAAAATGTAAAACACTTTTCATACAATAAACTCACTTGTATTGCTTTGCAACAACAAAAATTAAAAAATACCAATTGTTTACATAAATTTGTTTTACATAACAAGAGTGCGATAGCACTCCTTAGCAGTCAAACGGTCAAACGGTAATAACTAATAATATGGGGCGCTCCTCCAATTATATTTTTATTTATTTTTTCTAACATTTTTAAGACTTTCATATTTTCGAGGGGGCCCCATCTTTTTAAATATATTTTTTCAATATTCTTAAGACTTAAATTTTCAAGCCGGGGGCTATTTTATGACGTTTTTTGTTTTATTAAATATTTTATCCTTATAATTATTTTTAATAGACCTTATCTCTATCTGAATTAAAAAATTAACTAATAATATGGGGCCCTCCTCCAATTATATTTTTATCATTTTAACATTTCAACATTTTCAAGACTGTTATATTTTCGAGGGGGTCCCATCTTTTTAAATATTTTTTTATATTTTTAAGACTTAAATTTTCAGGGGGGGGGGGGGGAGAGAGGCACTATATGACGTTTCTCATTTTATTAAATATTTTATCCTTATAATTACTTTTAATAGACCTTATCTCTATCTTGTATGGGTGCTATTAAGATTGCATATAAACTGTATTTACTTAATACCCGTTCTTTTATTTGTTTTATATACGATAATTGAATTACTTCGGCATTTACCTGGTGAAAGTCCACAATGAATACCCAGCAAAAATCTCCTTCACAAATTTATTATAACACAGTTACAGTTGTTTCACCAACACAATATTGCAATATTGACACAAAAAATTATATTGTATGAATTAGCCTGTTATTTTGGTCTGGCCAAGTCACTGTGTTGATGAAACAATTATAACTGTGTTATAAAACATTTGTGAAGATTTATGTACAGAAAGAATAAGAGAAATAGTGCAAGTTGACACAACATTAACCTCCCAGGAGTAAATTTATATATTTTTTTAAAAATATATCTATATACTTTTTCTAACAACATTAAGCAATAAAATAGAACGGAAACAACTATTGTGATATGGTCACATGAGGAGAATGGACCAGGACAGACTACCACCAAGGGTTTGAAAATGGAAGCCTGCTAATAGAAAAAAAAGGAAGATCAAGAAAGAGTTGGGAAAAAGGATTTAATGAAGCCATGCAGAAAAGAGGATTGAAGGAAGATGGTTTTAGAGGCAGAGCCTCTTGGATACTGGGATGCAGTGAATGGTAAGATTGGCTGTATATAAGCCGCTTATAGATAGATGGATAAAGTAATACCTGCACATCTCATCAGAAGATGCAGATAACGTGATAATTAGTTAAGAATAGAAATTGTGCAATTGGTCCAATACTCGTCATGGCGCTCTTTTACTTAATCAAAAAAGAAGATTATTGTCGTTTCTGGGGCAGGTTGTTTGGATATTCTTGTTGTTAAAAAAATATCAAAAGTATTCTCAAACCAAAGTTTAATTTATTCTATTTCCTGTACGCTTTTCCTCTATTTCTTTATGTACATATTTGCATACTTTTGCACTCATATCCTCTTATCGGGAAACAAAAGTGTCAGTCAGAGATAAATTATGTGGCGGCGCATATATAAGAGGAAACGAGAAAAAAAAACCCTGGGGCGATCGTCGACCGATAAAACATCAATTATGGATTCTCGGAGCCTCGCAATCCCGACAACCTAACCCTTCTAATCCCTGCTCTACCCCGTCCACTATAACGATGACGGAAATAAATCAATCTCGCTGTTATTCCGGCCAAATGCGGGGCAGTCTGATAGGGATAGAAAGGGAAGTTCGATCTAGCATGCATGCAAAATACATTTACGAAAAGCAAAATCCTCGCTTTCATCAAAAAAAAAAAAAAAGGAAAAGCGGGAAGGCCCGAAAAAACATTTGAGGCTTTCGATGTAGGTTTGCGTTGTTTATCTCTGACGAGTAAACGATAATGCGTATATGCGGAAATATGATTCGAGAGGACGACTCGCTTCTCCTGTGGGCGAAAAAGGGAAGCTACATGCGAGCACTTTTCATATAAATATATAAAGGAGATTGAAAAAACGTGCAGCATACCCTTAGGAAATTTCACTATGCTGATGCTAAAATGGGAAATGGAATATTTATTCATAACTGAATAAGAGAAGGACATGGCACGATAATTCTGGAACGACATCTAGATGATTTAATACTGAAAGATAATATGTATAGGTTATGTCAAAATCCATAAAGAACAGCACATTAGAATCAATAGGGAACCAAAAATATAAATATTTATGTTTATATTAAAAAGTCTATATATCCGGTTTATTGCGCACTTGTCTTTACGTTTCAGTTGTATGTTTATTTATTTTATCACAGCATCAACCATTATGATCATATGAAACATTCATTGCCAAATTATTAAGGTCATAATATAAAGAATAGTATAGGTGGCTTAAAATAGTAACAGTAAAAATACCCTTACCACCTTGATGCAACTAAGTTGCCATCCTCAACAGAATCTCTAAAGGAAAATAATGTTAGACGCAGCATTCTGGGTGATATGCACCACACACCATCTGAATTGAGTGTTATTCAGGTGGCGTTCTGTGTGGTGCATATCTCCCAGAGTGCTGCGTCTAGCAAATATTTTTCACAATTGTAGTAATATATTTTAGTCCCATTAATTGTCACCGTTATATTTTCAATATTATTTTATAGAAAAAAAGATAACTACTTTACCGACTGAGTAAATTGAATGAATTTTTACCCGCAAAAATTTACATACGAAATAACGCTTACTGAATTTTGAATAACCAACACAAATATACCTAGTATGAATGACTGTTCAAAGATTTGATATAATTCGCGCAACTAAACAACCGACGTTTGATATTTCGTCGTTGCATAACATGGTTGTCAGAGGATTTCATATGATTTAGCAGGTATATAGATAGGTTATGGTTATTCGAATATATTTGAAACAATCAACACTAAATACAACGCCAAACAAACGACAAATATCAAGTAAGTGCGTCGACAACTTACCTATGCAACTGACAACGCTCTAATTGTGGAAATCCTATACGGACGAGATTTGACATTAATATGCCTTTGCTGAATGCGAACATGTTGTGTTGGTAGGATTTTAATATTATGGATGGCAAATGTGATTCCATAATATTCCAGTCGGCTGTTTCGTTGCGAGGACTATAGTTGTAGAACATTTGTAAATTAAGAAAGATTAAATAGTGAAAATACGAATCAATGAAAGATCAATATGCATAGCAAAATGCATGTATGGAAAGTCAGATTGTTTTTCTTATTTCAGATACTAATCAGGAATTAGTCATTGTGTAAATAAAAATATATTTTCATCAGAAAGCAGCTTTTTTTAGCTTTAAAAAAGGAAAGATATTGATATATTTTGATATTTCAGGTTAATAGATATAATGTAAAAAAACATTTCTAAAAATTTGAAATTCCCGCCTTGAGGAAAGTCGCAAAACAGCACATTATATGCATATCATCATGGTGACAACCATGTTTACTTCAGTATGATTTGCCTACAAAGATACTTGGTATTTGAGCATAACCATATTATTATTATTATCTAATTATTATCACAATGATAACGTTTACAAAAACAAACAAAAGAAGTATGAAACCATTTCTAAAGATGACAATCCAAACAAGAGATTTATAGGTTACCTGGTGTTATTTTCTGTAGAAACTGCCCGCTTCCCCCTAAAAGAATATTATTGAAATTTATTTTTGGATTACTATTCCTACTAATTGCTAAATTTAATTCATGCAATAATGAAAATTAAAAAAAAATATGGTGAAAGTCGTATTTGGATTCCTTTATATTAAAATTATTTCTGGGCTAATTTGTATTCCTTCATCACTTGAGTAGACTGGATGAGAGAATGGGGAAGTTTAGGTTAACTATTTATTTATTTATCTTTATACTTTATAATTTACCAATTCTAATTCAATTACAGCAATACATACATATACCAGTTTGTGTCAAAATTAAACTCATTTCCGAGAGGTTGAATTTATCATTACACAACTTGCGATGCCGTGTTTCGGACCGTAGTTAATTCATTAGTACGTCCATGTACATACCGAAAATAACTTCGGCAACTACCTCAAATCGGACCTCCGTCGATAAATATGTTCCGGCATTCTACAAACATAATTAAACTCGCCTCGGTGGCGCAGAGAATACGAAAGTTGAACGGAACATTATTCAACTTCCCGATATATCGGAGGACTAAAAATGTGGGAGGTAAATACTAAGGATGCTGGATGGAGCTGCGATTATATTCGAGTACTGGTGGAATGAAAACATTTTGACATACCTGACATATTCCCCTATATCTAAATAATTTAGATATTTTCGTTTTATACAGGAAATATTAAAGTTGTTATTAGCTGAATATCTGTGGCAGGTGGAATTGACTGGATTACTTATCCAAATTTATTACTAAATTTTAATATGATTAGCGTACGCTCCTGATATGCATGTAAAATCATTTGTGTGTATTACAGTATTGCCCGAAATAAACAGTACTGAACGGTAAGCAAATAATTAGTTGGGACTAATTGTAAAAAATGGTGTTAAGTACAGAACAGAAAGTTTTTCTGGGGGAGCAATATTTTCGCTCATACGGAGGGAGTGCTACACAATTGCGGAGTTCCTGTGTATACCGTGATATATTTACCTGTTTACTTAAGTATTTATTTATTCACTTATTGACAACTGTTGTAATGCAATCAACGATATAATTGACAATTTCTGAACTGGTCTATATAGCCCCAGTTATTGAATGTATCAGTTCTTCTTAGAAAACCGTTTAGTTGTATTTTCCGCTCGTGTTTATTGCATGCATACACACAGAAAAACGATTTCTTGATTGAAATAAAAATATTTTCTTGACTATATTCACTTAACACAAGTAAATATTTACTTCGTTTAAGAAAATGTTGTAGGTTTAAGTAATTAAACCTCTTCCAATAAAATGTTTTATTTTCTTGACATATTGCTGAAACCAAATAATAATTTTCTTCGTCCAAGTAGTAGTAAATACTATACTCTAGTTAAATTCAATAATAGCGGGAATTGCCCATGTCTAAACGTAAGTTATTGATTCTTATTGGTATCCTAGATCAATTGAACAGTGGGGATGCTAGGAGACGGGCACGCGACACGTGATGATTGCATCAGATATTGTTAGTGGTGTGCGGGGGTAGTTATTCGTAGTTATG
>JARFOC010006691.1:0-11117 GCA_031763485.1 Osmoderma eremita | reverse complement strand
TTCTTTTATAAAAATAGTACCTTTACCGGCAAACATTAAAATAATATACTAACAGTATGCAGAGAAACAGGAAAAAATATGTAATAAAACCAACATTTTGCATTCCTGTGTTATATTTATCCAGTGCTAAGAATTATATTACTAGAGGTATTATGAATCGCCAACAGAATAAGTTTAAATGTTAGTTTAGTTTACTGCAGTATTAAACACCTACACCGATAGTTTTGTTTATGGAGTCTTTTATGAATCCTTCTGTTCATCACGTGTTTATTTTTTGCAATTAGTAACACCTGTATGAATAAATTTGTATCTTCTAGCATTCTCTGGTTTTTAAATAGTTTTCCTTAAAGATTACTATTTAATATTTACATGGATAAGGTAGAAATATTAATTCATAAAACCGTCTTTCAATTTAATACCAAAACGTTCAACCACCATTTTGGAAATGAGTTCAGATTACTTCTTTTGTAAATTTGATATGTAGGTACAGTTAAGCAATTTCTTATCCGAACGACGTGAGTGCGAGGAAAGAGTGCGGTCAACATCCGCGTGCATTCTATCTTGTGGGTAACTAATTCTTCGATTGTACTTAACTTACAGTATTCTGGTCCTCAAGGCAATATAAATACAAGTATATCCACATTTTTAAAACAAAGTTTATGTTACTTAGTGTAAGTATTTTACATATTCAAGGTAAGTAAAATAGTTTCTTTATTTAAGAAAATTAAATGCTTGAAACAATTACAATAGATTCCGAGAAGTGAGCGGCCTATCTTGGATTGAACAATCGTATTATTCAAATGAAATATATTATTGCTTGGTAGAGGCATTGTGCTCCTAACACAAGTACATTAAATATTCAAATGAAGTATAGCACCTTCTCATTATGCATGCGTCAAGTTCTTAGATAAAGGAATGCGAATAGTTAAACGAAATCGGTAGTTTTTCCTGATTTGAGGAACTTTCTCCCTTGTACCAAGTACGCGAATATTTAAATCAAGTGCATATTTACTTAAAAATTCAAGAATTTATTTTTCTTCGTCGAAGTAAATACGTCTTTGCGTATATATGAACGTGCCGTTTACTTGACTTGAGTGATAATCACTTGTACCAAGTAATCGTTTCTCTGTGTGTATGGTTGAATCGTCCAACAGATGCAGTAGAGAACTATACGGCAAGTATGTAGTATCATTCATATTTTTATCATATAAAGTAATAGGATAGGGTGGTTTAAAATAAATTTAAAGATAAAAACTCTGAATACGTATTTCGGCAACTAAGTTGCAATCCTCAGCAAAAAACCACAAAGGAAAATAATGTCATCACTCTGGAAGATATGCACCACACAGAGAACACCACTAATAACATTGAATGTTATTTGTGGTGTTCTGTGTGGTACGTATCTCCCATAGTGCTACGTCTGACATTGTTTTCCTTTGTAGTTTTCTGCTGAGGATGGCAACTTAGTTGTCGAAATACGTATTCAGAGTTCTTTACTCAACAAGGTTGTAAGGCTATTTTTTATTTTTATATTTTTATCATGTTTATTATTGGTTACTCAGACGGCTTGCTTACAATAGGGCAATCTCAAATTTCATTACATTTGTTTAGCGTTTTTGTTATGGTTTAGTATTTTATTAATGTTCCTTCTAGTTTATCCATATATCTTAAAACAGTCTGTTGTATTTCCCTATTATCACAATACACGTACTAAACCCATATAATAAAGTTATATACTAAATTACAATGCGTTATATCTTGATATCCACAAATTTGTTTCGGAGAGAGAATCGTTTTCCCTCTCTGTGGTATCCTTCATTCTACACCATAGAAAATTCCCCTCCCAAGAAGAGACTTTCAAAACATTTTACGATGGAAGATAAATACAGGGTTTTAAATTTATTTAGAACCTACTAAGAACTGTCAGGCACTTCTAAAATTGGAAGTGTTGAAGTGACAGCAAGGGCAGCAGGTACCTTTTTAGAGACAATAGTTATGACAGATTAATTAACAATATTTTTGTAGGAATTGGTGAATGCAGCCTCTACAATATTTAGAAAGAACATAATTTTGATCGAGATTTTCAGCCGCCAAAAATTATCATAGAAGAAGTAAGGGCTGTTTTAGATAATGCGGATGGTACTGTGAATGTTCTCTTTTAGAAACGAACCCGCAACAGCTCAAAAAGTTCTGGCGGTGATAAATGAGAGACCTTCCTATGACCTTCCTATCTTTAAAATTAGTAGGCTGAAATCATTAATAAATAAAATAGATTTTCGGTAAACGTATACATATTTATTGTTTCAAACATATTATATGCTTTATAGTTACGAAAAAAAAATTATTTTCAGATATCAAATAGCACGTTGAAGAAAAATATGAAATCATTACATAGGGGAGAAAATATTAATGTGAAATTATGAAATACCCTGAGAATGGTAAGTACACCTATTTATTATTTGGACGAGACATGGATAAACGCTGGACATACAGTAAATAAGGTATGAACAGATACATCAATCCATACTTCGAGACAGGGGTTCATAGAAGGATTGAGTACAGGCCTTGAAAACCCTTCTGGCTAAAGGAAAAGGTTTATCATTGCGCACCTAGGTTCAGAGGAGACATTCGTGGAGAATGGACTGCGCTTCTGTTTGAATAAAAGAAAACGGGAGATTATCACGAAGATATGAATGCCGAAAGATTCGAAGAGTGGCTGCAACATATTCTACCGGATTCAAAAGAAAATTCTGTTATCGTTTTAGATAATGCTTCGTACCATAGCAGGAGATTGAATAGACCACCAACACGGAATAATCGAAACCCGAAAATTTATGGGAAAAAATAATATTACTTACGAGGAAAGTATGGTTAAGGCCGAATTGTTAAGTTTCATTAAACAAAAATTACCCGGTCCTGCAAAATATGCTGTTGACGACTTGATTCAAAATACTAATAGAAAGATTTTCACCATATCCCTGCGAACTCAATCCAATCTCATGCGGGCACAAGTGAAAGGATATGTTGCCACACACGATATCACATTTAAGTTGTTGTTTAACCGTGTTACAGCCGAAAATTGACTATTAGACTATTAGAGATGTGACTGATATTGAAAAGCAAATACGGGAACTGGACGATTTAATGGCACACATATAGAGTCATTGATAATTACATAAGGGAGTCATTCATCTACGTCGTGTATTAGTGAAGATGAATCTTTTATGTAAATTTATATTTGTATTCCAGAAATTAGTTTACTTATTGCAATAAATTTATGTTGTACAAATGTTTTTGGTACATATTTGTAATTTTATATTATATTTTAGTCACCTTATTATACCGTCGGCATTAACTAAGAAATAAACATATTTATATTGTCATGTGTTCATTATTTCAATTTGAATTGCCCCACTTTTGACTATACAAAGAAAAGAAATCTTGGAGTTGTCTACATACATGCATATAAGAAGAACTCAAATTTAATGTTGTTTAATTTCTTTTTTATGTGAAAAAACTATAATTAATTGGGGTAATGTCAAATACTAATTTAACGGCATTCGTTCTGATATGAATTGAACTTTCCGCTGTTCGCATCAAGGCAGTGTTACATACTGCATCTGTCGGGCCATTCAATTATAGCTTAATTATTGCTTTGTACGGTTCTGTAAAATTTAAATTACACAGTTAGTTGTTCCCTCAAATACATTTTTTGTTACTTCATCGATAACCCATTACGGCCACATTACGTATGCATAGCACTACCTATCTAAGTTCTTTTCCACCTTTCCTTTATTCTGTCGTTCCGCCCATTTCTCTCCCATTCCCCATCTAGTCGGTAGGTTTGTGCGTGTTTACTTTATTTATGAGCTGCAGCGAGCGTGACATCGAAATTCTAAGATTGTCGTGCGCCAAACGCTGGCGGAAAAAGTCGATTATGAAAAATACCTGAAGCAAACTAAGGCGCCTTGTCCTGGATTTAAATTAAATCCTGTATAGGAGGCGGTAGATGAACGCAATTATTTTGAAGATAAGAAAAGGATACGTGAGCAGAATGCTTTCGGTGGGCATCAGACAAAGGAAGACGAAAGACATTTCTTTGAGCAAACTAATGTCGTACGCAGATGCAATCTAGAAATGTAGCGTTAACATTTTAAAATTTAAATTTATCTGAACAACAAACATTCATATTAAAACAATCGAGGAGCAAAATAAATTCATTGTATTAAAATGTATTGCACAGTCTGCAGTTATTACCGGGAACTAAATACTTAATTTGCATTAATATATTCGGAACATCCAAGCGGCTGTTTAGTAAATTAAATAAGAAAGTAATTTCATGTCATCTGCGGGGGCAGGTCCCAAATACGTCGAACATATCAAGCAAACCGTTATGGTTGAAACCACGTAGCGGTTTCACCTTGAACCCTTTTAAGTAAAGATACTTTAAACATGGTCGCCGGACCTGCTCTAAGGCATCGATAAGGGGAAACAGACTAGGGAAGCGTACTCCAATAGAAAGCGTGCAAACGCGAAATACAAACCCAAAATCTTTGGTGTAGAGGCAAATCAACGAATGAGTCCCCCTATCAATCCCGAACATTCTTAATGCCGACTTACACCTACTAGAAATGTACTCCACAAACATAAATTTTGGGTCAAAATTAACACCTAAGTCTGTCGCAGAATCGCTTCTAAGTAAAGGAGATTCGTCAATGAGATAGTCATAACAAAGTGGCCTAGTTCTACGTGTATAGGTCACTATCTTACATTTTACTACATTGCCAGTAAGTCCGTTAGCATTACACCAAGCATTAAGTTTGTTAAGTAGTAACGTGCCGATTTCATTTTATGCAAGTTTTATAAATACAATAATTTATTTATGTAAATTGGGGTAGCAAGGCCATCTAGCGGCGGCTAGCTTAGACGCGTCGGTCGATAGCGATCGGTTATTTGGTATCACCGCCAAAAAGCGATAAAATCGAGAGTCATGCGTAGTTAGCGGTATGATATTTGCTCTTTTATAAACTCGCTGTTGTTGAGGTAACAACTATTGGCTAAATTTGTGCGGAATATTGGTTTTGGAAATTGAAATTGTTGAAATAACCATGGGAAATCCGCTCTGATAATATTAGGATAAGAATTAGCCGTAGTATTAGCTCGATTTGAGAGCTTCACGTACTATAATCGTGGAGTAATAAACCCAACACTTCGAGCACGTGGAAGCCGCCTACTATCCAGGTACAAATTGATGATCTTTTTTTTTTGTTCATTCGATGACACTTGGTGACGCTAAAATGTATTTTGATTATTTAATTTGGATTTAACCTACAATTGAATCCGGTTGCTTGGAATCGTAGATTGAAGGGCTGGAAAGCGCAGCACCGATCTCAGCTGTTTAGTTACAACCCCACCGGTTGCCAGCGGGATAAGGTCGCATTAAACCAAATTATTGACACTGTTCTATACTCTATATGACCTACAGTTAACTTTAGTATATCATTAGTTTCTTTTTGTATCTAACGTAATATCTTCCAATCAAATATTTGTATCGCCTTCAGCCTCATATGCAACAGATTGTAAAGCTTGAGAGATCACCCAACTAATTATCTTCCGGCTTCAAAGGGGCTTCATCCCGAAAAGCATGTTACCTTGTCGAGAGTAATTGAACTCCTTCTTTTGTCGTTGCCTATTTACACATTTGCTTTTACTACTTAACATTAATATATTAGATTATATACCCAATAGTCATTCGTATTATTCAAGAAATTATATACAAACATATAGATAGGTCTAACCCTACGGTATTCACCTTCGGCTCTTCCGTGTCGTTAAGACTCGGGGTAAGATCCAATTTAACGGAAGTGGTGGCAATTTTTGAACCCAGCCGACTTCACCGCGCAGACCCCGAGAACGGTGGGTACTTCCAAGGGTTTCGGTTTAACCATATTATTATTTGTGTGGCGTCATTGTTTCTAATTGCCACTTGTGGGTACGTTGAAAGTTCTTGTAGATATTCACACTAACGAAGGATGTATATAACTTTACATCATCGGCGAATAATAGCTTGGAGCAATGGAAGGCGTCACACAGATTATTAATAAACATTAAAAATAGAAGTGGGCCAAGTGCCCTGTGGAACCCTCGAAGCAGGAGAGAAGCAGTCCGACAGATAATCCAAGCAGCTTCGATTTGTCAAATATGTCCAAAAAAAGCACAAAATCCCAAATAGATCGAGTTTGTACAGAAGAGCTGTGTGATCAATGCGATCAAAAGCTTTCGATGAGCCCGTGTATATAACATCAACTTGTTTGCCAGCATCCATATTTTCAGCAATGAATCGGGCAATTGCTGTTAGATTCGTAATTGTCGATCGTTGAGATTTAAAACCTGATGGATAGAAATTGACAGACGTTGGCGCAGTCCCTTACCATAAAAGCAGGTATGTTATCACTGCCCATTGTGTGACGATTTTGCAGATCTCAAGGCACCCCGGAACTGTGGGCTTAGATATTGAATCAAGACAAATGAGACAAGTACTGACTGTATTGAAACAGCATTAGGTTGTAGTTACACTGAATTAAAGAACTTCAAAAATCAGTAGCAATTGACAACGCATCGTCCATAGCATCGCTCTTCTGATCAATAATAACATTCAGAATGCTGCCGTCATTTCTTCGAAATTGCAAAAGCGAGCAGATAAGTTAGCTTTAAGTTAAAGTTCTCTTAAATAAAATGCAAGGAAAAACTCGAGAAAGGTCAATTGTCACTTAAAATAGAACACGAACGCAAATATAAAAAAAAGCTTTGTATCAAGGGCTATTTAATTTGTTGTCACCGTCAGAATTTAAGCAGGGTAGATTACAATGATTACGTCAGTATACGAGGGTTGTATTATTAAATATAAACCTGGTAGCTGGTATTTACATTATATAACTGATTTCATATTTTATTCAGGAGATAGAATATTCTTTAAATGAATTTTAAAAGCACAATGACACGATAAAAGACACGTTCATCCTCATGCCAAACGCTTAGCTTTACATCCATCAAACGGCTACATATATTACCCGCTATAATCATACATACTTGTTTCCCATTGCTTCTGAAATTACCTCGACCTGCAGACATTCCATTAGATGTGTTGGTAATACATGCGTACATGTAGAATATATTAAACGTTCTTTTTTCACGTGGGACGCACGTCAACATCAGAATGAGCGAAAGTGGCTCGTTCTCGATGACTGATGATAGGGTAATGCGTTGAAATTTGCATGACTAACGTCCATGTCGTCACACGGAAGTGCGTTTAGGAGGTACCTCATTCATATTTAAGTCGCCACAGGGACGGAGGTAATATATAACAAAAAAAGGGGACATACTGCTGTAGTAACAAATTTCTTTTGACATTTGGAACATTCGTCGAACGTCGAGTGGAACATGACGATGGACGCCACGGAGTTGTGCTAATAGAAGGGGGCTAATGTCGACGTGACGAGAGAGTGAGATTTCTTCATTAAGAATACAATTAATATTACATTCAGCGTTACAGAAATGACCCGTCATTGTCGACCTTTCGAGTGAGGAGAGGGTGGGGCCCTTTGTATGACGGAAATTACTGTTGGAATTGGCACGCTGGGGGATTTTGCTTTTAACAGTGTTAAAGAATTATGAGCAATACACAATTTGAAATGGTAATGATTATTGCCTGGCGAGGGATACAAATGCCTCCCACTAAGGGTCTGACCACACACGAGTCTCGCATGAGACTCGCACGACGTCCGTTCCGAAGTAATAACAAAGGTTTAAATGCGATAGGCCACACATTTACGTTGCAAGTGCGACACGAGCACGGGGTGCGTACAGATCTCGTCAACCGCAACGGGTTATTTACTTTTTGTCGTACGAGTTTTGAACTCGTGCAACGTAGTTACGAAAGCGCATTATGTTAGCATGTATATTGTCGTTATATAAACACAGGTGTTGTAAATAAAAATTAAAATGTATCGTCTATCATTGACGAATCATCGTGTTAATATAAAAATAAGCCAAAAAGCGTTCTAAGAGAATACTTTATGCTTATACACAGAGGAGTTTAACTTTTACAAAACATCTATTGAGAAGAGAAATGCAGACCTATTAATACAAATGAAAAAACGAGCAAACTAAGGAATTTACGCGACCCGTAACAGTGTGGCTTCGTGGCCCACGACACGAGTACGTTACGGGCCCCGTATGGAACTCGTGTCGCACACGGCTCGTGCACGTCCCGAATATGTGTGGTCAGAGCTTGAATCTTCACTACAATTGCGCGTACCATGGGATGTGTGTTTCTATGTAATACTGATGTGCCGCTTATCCCACTTATATCATACGCAGATGGCTCAAGCACCAGTACGTATATCATGCAGTAATGAACCTAAAACTGCAGGGCAGTAGTAATAATCTTGGGTGAATCGAGAGGATTTGTAATAATCACGTTATTTATAAAAATATTGGGAGACAAATCAATCAAATTAAAGCTGAGATGAACGTTAAGTAACATTTACTTTGAGAGGTTTTGACATTTGACGCTTAGTTTCAAAAGTTATGACAAAGAAGTTAGTAACACGAAAATTGTAATCGAAGCCTACAAAATAAATATTAAACTTATTTAGGGTACAGATATTTAAGACATTTCTATTGAGCTTAGAGTTAGTAGATAGCGTAATACATTGACTAAACCACAGAACTATTCTACAATTTTGATGGTAAAGAGAAAAAAAAATGGTGAACGAAGGAATAGAATTAGTAGGATACAAATTGTTGGTAGCCGAAATTGTTAAAAAGCCCAAAATGGGAAAAACTAGCTATCTGTCGAGATCTAATTCTTGTTTTTTACCCTGACCTATTCTAACAATAAAGGAGCTTAAAATTTCAGCATTGCTGCTAGTGCTATTTCTGCTGCACCAACCAGCACCAAAATCAATATTGCTACTGCCACTCGGAATCCCATTTTTATGAAATTTTTGTTTCTTATGTGTTGTATAGTTACAGTTTCTTCATTTTCTTTTTCCTTGCCCTGATGGTTTGGATTCATTTATGTTTTTACCTTCATATCACCATTATTTGACTGAATTTTGTTTCTACAGGTTTCCCAATGATTTTTAAGTTTGTCGACCAACCCTTGCGTGTCTTTACCGCATTTTTCACAGATAACCCCACATCCAAGTTGGCCAACGACGGCTTACTTAACAAAATATTCCCAAGTACTATCGTCTTTTCTGCAACCAGTTGTCATTTTAATATGTCACACGAACACCTTCACTCATCCACATTGAAAGGTTAACTACGAGAAATGCGGCGTTCGACATTTAACGGTCCCGCGTGATTTACTGGTTTCGACATGTTGCAACACGTTCACAATTGCTGTTATATATTTAGGCCCGGTTGACACACATCCGGGCTTTGGCGTACATCGAGCCCTACTGTAGAAATGGATGGCAAAAACGTATAAAAATTGAATTTCAATACTGAAACGTTGCACCGTAATTCAGATTGGCGGTAGTCTATAGCTAATTGTCCGTCACTTTAATAGTTTTGAAACTGATAAAGTGCTTTTCCTTTTTTTTTCGTTTTTTGGGCGATACATATAAGGTGGTAACAAAAATATTCCGAAATGTAGCGACTAATAAAATTATAGAATACCAGCACTTCATTTACCTACATCAGCGATTTGGTGTACAAAGACCAATACCATCACTTAAAAAAAAACAGATCCGTAAAGACTCCATATTGCTTTGACTTGACGGCCCTCCTTTGGTCGAGGTGAAGGCGGGCTTTTCCATTGTGATTCGTTTGGGGATCATACCATCATGTTCGGCCATTTTTGAAAGCGCCGCGACGGCCCTGAGTGCCCCTTTAACATTTTCTGTATTTCTGCGGTAGCCTTCACCCCGTTTAAAACAGAACCTGGTACAGTTACGCCAGTTACGCAGTGACGTCGTTTGACACACTGACTCATAAAGGAAGTACAGAACTCCGCCTAGCGACGTTTGATTGTAACTGCGTCTATTCTCATATATTTCCCACCACCTCATAGATTACCGTTCTTAATATCACAATTTTTAATGCACATTATTCGCCTGCAAGGTACGTAACCTTTTCCTCATTTCAACTAACTTGAGATAACAACAGCGTTGGTATGAGAAAATAGCCGCCCTCTATTAGCAAGAGCAAACAATTGTCTCTTACGAAATTGTTAACCATTCACTTTTACTAGGACTTTAAATATTACATTTAGTTGAGTTGTTATTTGGGCTATTTCCATCGTTTGTTGGATTTTGGTGAATCTACTGCCGTCATCAGGGTAGGGCTGATAAGAGCTGTTGCTGGAAGAAATTAATTATTACAACGTATCTGATAACTATGTCCGAGAAGCAATTTTTAACAGCTTTATTGACTCGTGTGGGACATTATTATATAATATATTACTAATCCAGCACACTAACCACCCGGCTAATTGGCGGGTCAGAAATTAATTTCTTAAGACCTATATTTATCAGAGCTGCCCTGATGACAGCAGTAGACGAACTGTCGAAACGTCGGATCACCAAAGTCCAACAAACGATGGAAATAATAGTCCAAACAACTCAATTGATCATCCATCGCCAACAATCTCTCGCCACGAATTACATTTAGTGTTTTGTATTGTTTCAATAGTTTAAATAATGTGCTGTATTTAGGCATATTAAGCTGTGATCCATGTGCGGACAGCGGAATTGTAGTTTTATAATCATAACGTTAGTGCATTCGGAACAATAACGTGGAATTATTACTGTATTCGAGATGGTGGTCACTTATTCTTTTTTATAATAACTAAATATCAACATAGATTTAGTTAGAAGTTATAGAAAAATGACGGATGTGTTAATATAAGTATGTATTTAAAAAGTATAGTGTTTAACTTACTTACTGTTTTTTATAGAGGTATAAAACTTTAAGTTGGCAACACTTTTTTAGCTGGCGGCCATTTTGTCAGCTGTCAAGTGATTTATGGTAAGTTTGGTTTGGCATTTCAACATGAATAGACTGACGCCTGAACAACGCTTCCAAATTGTGCAAATTTATTTTGAAAA
>JARFOC010006680.1:0-11117 GCA_031763485.1 Osmoderma eremita | reverse complement strand
CCGAGAGGTTCTCGAAAGACTCCGAAAAAGGGTCATGCGTGTGAGACCAAACATCATGAACGATTGGATCCTGCATCATGACAATGCGCCTTGCCACACAGCAATTTCCATAAACGGTTATATATCATAATAAACACAAAATTTGGCCACCTCGTGGTGAGGGTCGAAAATGAATCAGTCTGTATATTTTTATTAGACGTTAGTGCTACTGACATTAATTTGAGTACCAACAGAGGCTAATCCAAATTAACAGCTGTTGTTCCTATGTCACACCCAAATTTATTTGGTCTCAACTTTAACTGATACAACAGTGATTGTAAGCTTAGTTATTCCGCTTGGATATGCTACATGTAAGAATCTTTACATTTTCCAAAAGTTTTAATACATGAGATTCGTTGGTATTTTTTTAAGAAACACTCTCACCCTCAACTTTCCCCATTTTTAGCAACTATCGCATTTGTCCACACAAGTTATTTGTTACCCAATCAAAATGAGGAGTGATATTTCAAAAGAGGACATGTCCGCACTTACGTCGAGTTTTTTATTAACACATATTAATACAGTGACAGGAACCAGTTCGAATTAAAATAAATTCCATAATGATGAATTTATAAATACGCACTTTTAATTGAAAAGATGATAAATCAACAGTTGAATACACCAGTTTTAAGAAAATCCGTATGATTTTATTACTCCGCAAACAATACCCACAAAATTTTGTACATATCTTTATCTCCATATGATTTTTACTGTCATGCAAACAATATAAGATATCTGAATAACTTCAAAAACTGCAATAAAAGTTTCTGTAAATTTTCGATACAGTTTCAATACACACTCCTCAAATAGTCTCAACCTCTACATGTTAGTAACACTATTGGAAAAATTAAATTAAAAGGAGGACTAAGTAGAAACAGAACATTACGCACCTGTTCGATCTTGAACCATTCTCCTTGTTCCTACGACTGGACCTATGCAAATAATGACGTTTATCTCTGGAATTCGACCTACGTATGCTCGGCCTCTTCTGAATTGATTCGGCGCTCAAAGATAATCCCACAGCACCAACTGTAAACATTCGAACAATTTTCATTTTAGTTTTCACTATAAATAAACAAATACCTTTATCTCAAACTACCGCAAAATCTATACAAAGTAACGTCACTTAGAAATAGTAAGAGAAAGAAATGTGCTTTCATAATTTGGTTCAACTATTTGCAAAGGTTATTACCAACATGGATATCCCACTTTAAATCTCCATCAATGGTGATTCCTAACAACTTAGTAGACTGATTCAATTCCAGTTGTTTACCACTTAAGCAGATATCTTGTACATTACATTTTAATTTGTTGCGAAGTATAAGACATTTACTTTGTCGGCATTAATCATTAAGTAGCTATTGAACCCACTCAGTGTAGTGCTAGGTGTAGATACAGAATGGAATGTGTTACACAAAAGTAGAATAGGTTACAATAATATTACGACATGTTAAAGTAGTTCACGTGCGAACCGCTGTGTCAGCCTTACGACATATCGAAGGAATGAGAACAGCGAATGCGCATATATAAGGTAGTTATAAGAACTGATTAAGCACTCATTAAGGGACCTCATTTAGAGTCCAGTCTAGTCATTATGACTTCATTCATTGTTCGTGATAGAAGTATGTGATTACTTAAAATGTTACACTGTAGTGTAGTTGGATATAATAAAACATGCGACTAAGTGAAACCTCTGGCCTTCAATGCGATTAAAACCCTGGCGGCTATACGTAAAATCACAATGTTCTAAGCATTAAATGGTGATCTTACATGACATGCCATTACATGACTACCCTGCCTGTCGCATTCAATAGTGAGTAAGAAGAGAATGAAAAATGAGTTCCACCGTGACGAATGAAGAAGCTGCTATCCAACGGATCAATCGTTCCGTTCCAGACCATGGAAAGTTATTGGCGTCATGCTGTATGGTCCCGCTGCATTTTCCAGATTAGACTGGTGGTCCTACACGGTTGCAATCAACTCCTCCCAAGCAATGATGTAATTCAGGAAATCGCGCAGGATACGAAGAGAAAAAAGTGCTTGTCACGCATTCGAAGAATTTTTCTAGTAAGTTTAGGGATATAAGATTATTAGGGACTATATTAAAATGCATACTCGATTACGTGGTATGTTAGTGAAGACTAGTGGAGCAAATTGTACAATTTCTCATTTATATAAAGCGTTAAGTTACCTACTAGCGTTAAAACTTCGACAGGCCATTTATAAAAAATTCGAAAAGGTATGGGTCCAAGGACAGAACCTTAGCGCACTCCCTTGTTAACAGTGTAAATATTAGAGGAATGTTAATCACTACTTTTTAATTACGGCTTGCAACAAAATTTGGCACCAAGGGAAAGGATTACTTCTAACACGACAGTTATGCAATTTACTGAGTGATCTTATGATTAATATCGTCGATTGCTTTCCACAAGTCTTAAACAATGCCGAGTTGGCTAAGTGACTAGATAAGAATCCACGTTGATATTCAGTAAAGAGATACACGAGTAACCTTTCAATTATCAACATTAGTTTAGAGAAAGCAGGGAAAACACTAATCGGACGACAATTATCAAGGCAGTTAGAATTACCCTTCTTGTAAATATGAGTAATGTGTGAACTTGAACGAAATAGTTCTCTCTCACAAGTGGATAATCTATTAAATATGTCAAATATCGTTTGGGTTTAATTTTTCTTATACTTACCGATCGTACCAGAAGAAGAACGTCTAAGCAACGCGTTCGTCAAAGCTGAAACGTCGGCGTCATTGAACGGTATGTCCAGGGAACCCCCGCAGCTGGTACACTCAACAGATGGCGCTAAGAACCACTGCGATCGAGTGCGCATCCTTTCAGTTTGCCTCTCGTGCACCTGACAGTATTAAATATAAATATGAAGGGTTGGATGTTTTAGGGCCAATATTGTTTATAATATATCAAATTTACCTGTGGCAAATAACTCAGACTTCTAGTACTCTCCGCATATCGATTGACAGCTCGTAATTCTTCCAAGGTCATTCTTGGACCCGAATGTGTTTGACTAGTTTTTGATGACCGACTGGCGCTTGAAGATCGTGATGTGCTGTTGCCCTACATAAAATAATATGTTATAGAAAGCTAGTATTATCGATGTACACTAGATTTTCTTAAATATCTTTTTTATACCTGTATGTGAAATATCAACAGTTATCATAAACTAAATAGGTGTAGTGCAAGCACGTTTTATTATTGTCTTGGATGATTTAAGTAAACATCTCTGGTATGTGATAAGCCGAGTTAAATATTTATTTTGGTGACGTCAATGGCTCTACGTATTTATGCATTTTAATGATTCAAAACGAAAACAAACTGTAATTTGCAATGAATGATTACGATTAGTCATTTTACATTTCACATAAAATATGGAATTTATTGTAGTACAGATAACAGATACAGATAAATTATAAAACAAAGTTGGGCATACTGTTTTCCTTATGTGATATTGGTCTTACGCTGTCGTTATGGAAATTGTTCAATAAAAAGGTATCTTCAATAAATTATTGTGTATATTAATTTTTAACCCTTAAATTTTATTGACATACAACGCTAATTTCATGTTATTGCCAACATTAAAAATCTTCATTTCAAACTTTTAAAATTGCACAAACATTATGTAATATGTAACAGCCAGACAACTTAATAACAAGTAATAAATAAAAACCTTAAATAGACCGTTCTGCTCCAGACTAATAGACAATCGTGTACAAGATTCCAACAAGGTATGTTCCGTAATGATGCCCAATGAATTTGAGTTGACGGATTGGTTTTTGAGACCGGCTTCTGCGAGAGCTGGAGTCGATTGACACTCCTCCACTTGAGACATGACTGCAATTAAAACAGAAAGCCATACAGATGGGGCGTTGTTGTCTTCTTGATACACCAAACAGGTTTATCGTATTCTACAATTTTCTATCTTATCATATTTTTGTTCAGTTAGTTATGTGAATTTCGTACGGTAGAAAATGTGTTGCTTTGAATACTTCAATGTTTGCTGCTATAGTAAGTTTATGCTGTCTTACCTGTCAAAAGTTTTCTTTTCGGTGAAATAAATCCGAACCAATGAAAAATATATGGAAATCAATAATTACACGCTATGATAATGAAGATTTTTCGTACTTCAAAGTTGGCTGACCTGTAGTTTGTCTATATAATTTTTCCCATTTATATGTGAGATTATTTCGCTTAAATATTAGATAATTGAAGTATTATCTGATTTTGAAATTCCTACTTAAATAATATATAAAGTGTGACTCAAATTAACGGGTTGACTGTTACGGTACTTTCCAGGATTCCGGTATAAGAAGTCAATTTAATTTATGGCAAGTCAACAAACTACGAGATAACTCGTAGTTGGCGTCCTAAGCTATAACGCACTCTACAAGTTATCTCGTAGTTTGCAGTCAACGTGTTAAGTATGCCGTATTGCCCATACAAAATAAATAAAGGAAAACTAAGAAACGTTACACAAAACGAAGTAAATAGTACACAATATCTATTGCTTTAATAACTAAACTTGATCAAAATTATGTAACTATCCTGGGTAATACCAATTTTAATATGGCAACATTGCGAGATTGGCCAATCTGATTATTTATTTCACTTTATGGATTATGTCTATTAAACACATCTTAAATCCATCGAATGGAATATCGATGAAATCTATCGAACTGTTTCTATGTTAGCCTATTTCTATCCGATGCATCATCGGAATTAAGTACCGATTAAACCCATTTAATTCCATTTTGAGGTTATTCTTCTTTGTTCGTTTACTACTAATGTTGGTTGAGTATGGAACTTATTTTAGCATACAAATTATTTAGCAACGAGATATCTCATCAGATGAAGATGCTGATTCAAATACTGATATTGTTATTATATCAATATTTCGTCATATTTTAGATTTGTTTTTTGAATATTAGGTTATGGGTTGTCTCTATTCTCATCACTTCGCTCTTAAACGTGAAGGTAGTTGCACATCCATCTCAAAAATTGGTGTCGCCAAACGAATACATTGATAATACGTCGCATAAATCCATTGGCAGGGTTTAAAAATGTGCCCCATCTTCCATATAAATAAAGTAAAGTTACTTTTAAGTCTAAATGTAGGACGGGATTCTACAAAAATAAATTTCACTACTAATCTCCTACGACCAACTCCAGAGAGCTGCGTTGAATCACTCAGTATATGACTTGAACACCATCGGAAGGTTCTTCCCTTTACTTTGGAGTAACGATTTTTTAAATAATCTTTGATATGTCTAATTGTAAGTTAAAATGCCCTGTAATTTTATTATTCGTTTTAAAACAGTGTAGTATTCATATTAAAACACTTAAATTATCTTTCAATGGTTTCATAGTTTTGCAAATATACAGGTTTTTAGGGTCTTGTGATTTTATTTTCAAGGGGTGGTTAGACATCTTAACATAAGGTCATTAACGTAAAAATATCTTAACAAAGTTGCATAATAAGAAAGATATTAATGTAAAAAAAATTGTAGTTTTTTTTAAAAATTTTTAAGTAGTGATTAACCACCATAAAAAAGGTTTTTAACGCTAAAACAGTTGATCAACAACTTGAGCAAAGTAAATGTAAACGATAGGTTATTAGTGAATTTTTTACTAAGTCGGCTGATGTCTGTAACTTTTCTCATCTGTCGAGCTGTTTCATTAGTTGTCACTGCATTGCTGGTTTGACGTAAATTTTTCCAACCAACAGTGAATACGTTGACATGTTGTTAATTTATGGTGAAGTACGCCAGAATTCTGCTGCTGCATGTGGATTGTACGCTGGCCGGTTTCCTAACAGGCCAACACCTATTCTACAAAAATTCATCGCTCTAGTAATTCGTGCACGAGAAACTAGTGTAATGCGTGTAATGTCAAGGTCGAGATGGTGGTCCTGGCCGACACCAACGAATTTTGGATGTTGACGAAGAAGTCTTAAATCTTGTCGAAGAAGATCCTTCTAGTAGTCCTCGAAAAATATCTTGCCAAGTAAATGTATCAAATCGAATTGTCTGGCGAACACTCCGCGAGAATCAAATCCATGTACAAAAGTACAGGCTTTATAACTTGAAGATGATCCTTTACGTTTACAGTTTTGCCAATGGTTTCTACAAAAATATGTAGAAATTTCAAACTTTTCTTCCATTGTATTGGCGACTGACGCAGCAACGTTTACAACTAACGCCATAAATAACTGTCGTAATACTCATATTTGAGCAGTGGAAAATCCACATGGTGTTCGTCGTAATAATTTCCAGCATAGATTTTCGATAAACGTTTGGGCCGGACTGGTCAACGGACAACTTATTGGCCCATTTGTGTTGCCAAATCGAGTGAATGGATATGATTATCTCTTGTTTTTGCAAAATCGTTTGATGGAACTGTTGGAAGAAGTTCCTTGTGAGTGTTTGAAATTAAGTGGATTGGTCGAGGTGGTCCTATGCTATGGCCTCCTCGGTCACCCGACCTTAACCCCCTTGATTTCTACTTATGGGGAGTTATGAGAACCATGGCATGCACCAACGACATCATTGATTTAGATGATCTTCGTAACCGTGTTGAGGCAGCTGCGGCGACAATTCCACGGCAAGACCAAGGCCTAGTAAATTATGCCAATTCATGGATACGTCGAGCGAGACTTTGCGTTCACCAACACGGCGATAACTTTGAACAATTAGTGTGAAGTGGATTCCAAAAAAAAAATTAATATACTTAATCACCACTTAAAAATAATAAAAAAACAAAAACCACAATTTTTTTTTACATTAATATCTTTCTTATTATGCAACTTTGGTAAGATATTTTTACGTTATGACCTTTTTTGAAGATGATTAGTCACCCCTTGAAAATAAAATCGCAAGACCGTAAACAGCCTGTATAGGATTTCCAATTTAAAAGAAAAAAGATATGGAAGTTGTCTTAATTTTTTCTAATTATTTAACAAAATTAAAAACTTAATTCAACTTGAGTACTTCGTAGGATAATCTGTCTGTGAGGAAAACCGGTATTAAATCTTTTTCTTTGAAAAGTCGAGAATTTAATCAATACAAAATCGTAGTGCATTATAATTTTTAACACGCGCTGTATAACGCATCTTTCTTTTATCATAGGGATCTCTTTTTAGTTACACAAGGTTTTTACATGTAGAAATCCATAAAGGTTGGCTAATTGTAAGTAAAAGTTAACACAGATTTCAACTACATTTAACAAATATAGGAAATAGTTATTACAAACAACCATCAAACAAAAATTAGGTAAATCTATTCGGGATCGACATGCACAAGAACAAATAGAAATGGCGGCACTAGCAACATGCAATAGAACATAACACTAAATAAAGAGTGTGAACTAACGAGCAAAAAATAAAAATATCAAAATCATAGAAAAATGCAAATTTATTTCAGTATAAAAATATCACAGTGTCATCATCAAAAAAATTATATATATATATATGGTCTAACATCATACTAATTAATAATACATAGTAAATATTAAATTTAAACAATACAGTGTGTCCGTGTGCGTGGATTTGTTGCTTTTGTTGTGTGTGTGTGTTTTGGTAGTGTACATTTATTCATACAACGTGACAATTTTGTTTTATTACAAATTAAAAGATGCCTACTTTAAAAGAAAATTCAAAAAAAAAGTTACAAACTTTCATCTTCTAGTGTTTAAACTAACAGAAATTTAACGATTAATAACTATAAATATATATTATCATAAACAACATTAATCGGAAGGTACTCTTTTAGGTTAGATATTGTACGGGAATGCCACTAAAAATTACAAACATTACGTGTATTAGTATACTTTAATGTCTAAGTTACCTTCTAAATTAAACTTTGAGCGCCAACGATCGCATTCATACTGCAACCAAGTCTTTTCAGCCTCTAACGAGACTTGTCCTACAAAGAAACGGTATCAGAATTGTTGATACGTATCTGCAAAGTTGTCTGTTTCGATCAAAATGGGTTCTCCCCGTTTTTAACACCAAAGCGTCAGTTTTTTGAACGTCTCGTAATGAAAATTTTCGTATGTATTATTTTAAATTTACTAAATAAAAAACGAGATGCAGAATTAAACAGTCACAAAAAAGCAGTAAGTAAGTTGGATGAAATTTGCTTCACTTGAAAATAAGATTCGAATCATGCATATTTAGCTATAGGTAATTAGCATAAATTAATTTATGGTTAAAATAATGATAACTATACATGAAGAGTGCCTTTTCAAAAGCAGCCATGTGTTATACAGGCTGTATCTAAGACACGTAGCCATACTATACAGGCGTCTTGTAGGCGTAAAAAAATACTTATAGTAAATATGTGTCCGCAAATGCATCTCTTCCGAGCTAGAGGACTTCGAAATATTACTTTAAAATTTGAAGTTGAATAGAAATCAAACTAATAAATCAGAATTAAGCACAGACTTTTGTTTCCCGATCATTGTCAATTTAGAATTGCATTTTCGGAGATTCGTTTATGCTATTTTGCTGAATTTTGCGAGGAGAATGCGGTTTACTTCTACAGGGAATGGCCAATATTCATTTTACTTATGGCCGTGCACATGGAAGCGCAAACATAGCTCGACCGTAAGCTTCCCAATAAGCAAACATTTATTATCTGCCATCGGCGACTAGGTGGCTATTCTAAGAACAACAGTGGTGTCAAGGAAAGATTTGTCAGAACCCCTGGTTTGGAAGAAAATATCCTTAATCCAGCATCTGAGTTATTGTAAATGATTCAAATGTGGGTTCAATTTGACAGTGTAGCGTGTTTCACAAGATCAGTTACTTTACCCGTATCACCTGCGAAGTGTTCACGGAGTTCTGGCAGCAGACTTTAAACCTAAAGTGACATTTTGCCAGTGGTTTTTAAATGATTTTTAAATGGTTTTACGGATGATGCAAGATGCTATTACTAAATTTTCACAACCATATCTGGTAGGATGAAAATCCACGTGCAATTGTTCAAGCTAGGTATCAGCAAAATTTCTCGTCAAACGTGTTGGCCGAAATCATTCCTGATCATATATTGGGACCATTTCTATACCAATTGGACAAGATAGGGTTATATTTTGGGCGTTTTCTACTGGCTAATACTTAAGGGAAAATTACACACGACGAAAGAAGCTGTCTGTGCATACGAAATGTTAGATAAAATGAAATATTACTAACCGCTACCTTTTTGTAATGTCAGTTGTCAAATTTCTTCGATGAGATGGTAGCAGAAACTGGTCGTACAATGTTAAGGTTGCCACCATATCATTGTAATTTAATCCGATAGAACTGGTATGGGCTCAAGTGAAGGAATAGCGGCAAATAAACTTTTAAATTACCAGAGATGATAAAATTATTAATTAAAGGACTCCAACCCGAAAATTTGATTGAAAAATTGCATCAGTCGAAGAAAGTAAGATGTATAAGCTGGGTAACATCGTAGATACATGAAGACTGGAAAGTGGATCATCATCGGAAATGTGATGCTTCCGAATTATCAACATAAAAAAATGATATTTAAATTCGCAGATCATTCTATATATATTTAAAAACAGTACTATTAAAGTGTCTCACAGAAGTAAATATAATAAAATATGGAATATATCTCAAATAAAATTGTTTCAATTCTTTTTCTTGGCTGGATTAAATAAACTCAAATACACCTAAAGGTATATTTTTCTTAAACATTTTACTAAAATATTTGTCATTAGAATTTAGTGTTACTTTCACAGAAATTGACAAAGGTTATAATACATGACATTTTACTTTCAAATTACCCGCCATGATTTAATCTTAATTTTTGGCAGTGTTAAGCCGGCTTCACAGAACCGAAACGTGTTACGGCAAAATTTCTCCCACCACGTCGGTGCTTAACTGTCGCTGGTAACAGGCGACCCAGACGACAGTTTGTGGTTTGTTTGGTTTTGTAGAATAGTCGAGATGACACGGAAGAGGAAGAAATGTCAGGATCACAAACAGATGATGAGCCAAGGTAACAAACCTCCCAACCCCAATTGACACTAAAGGAAAAGTTACAACTGGAAATTAATAAGAGCATGGAATCCCCAGATCCTCAAGTACAAAATGAATCGGGGTTGGTAAATAGTATTAGACGCGAAATGAGCCTGTTCGAAAATGGAGGAGTTCGTGGATATCACTTAGAATTAGCATATAAATATCTATTGTCTATTCCTCCAACCAGTGTAGAACCTGAGCGAGCGTTTTCAGCTGCTGCTTATGTTGGCAATAAACTACGAAGCAGGCTTGGAAGTCAAACATTGGATGCTTTGATATTTCTGCGATTGTATTTTCGAAATTCTAAATAGTTTTTTGTATTGTCTTTTTTGTTTCTTATTTTAGTATATTGTTTTGCAACAGTATTAATAAATGATTTTTAAGAAATTACTTGTTTTTTTTTAATTGGGCGCAATTAGAAACCACATAGTCTAATCCCGGGATTAATCTCGGGATCCCGGGATTACGCATAAAAGATCTCGTAATCCCGGGATTGAAAAACATGTTCGGGATTGTATTCTCTAGTAGTTGCATAACATAAGCTTCCCCGCGCCCAAACAATATTTTATTATGTGTTTGGTGGACAACAAAAGGATTGCCCGTTATGGGTTTTTGGAAGGGAGTCAAAGTATCACTGCTAACTTGTTTTGTGAATAGCTTCGGCGAATACAAGCAGCATTCATTCCAAAAACAACCTTCTTTGATGAATCGAAAGAAAGTGCTGTTCGTAGATGATAACACAAGGCGACATACCGCAAGAGTGACCCGGAAAAAAAACTTTAATGGGACACGTTACCACACGTTCCATATTCTCCTGGCATTTCGCCAAGTGATTACCACCTTTTTTGTCTACTGACAAGTATAGGAAGCATAGGCAGTTCAAAACTCGAGTTGAGTAATAAATGTAGTCCGTCAATTTTTTTTATTCAAAATCCATAGAGTTCAAGAACACCTAATACGCAGTATCGGGAAATCCACACCGCACAAATTAATTTAATAAAATTCGGGACATATGTTTCAAGAGCACG
>JARFOC010006669.1:0-11119 GCA_031763485.1 Osmoderma eremita | reverse complement strand
GGATGGCAACTTAGTTGCCGAAATACGTATCCAGGAGTTCTTCACTCATCGAGGTGGTAAGGGTATTTTTTATTATATTCAATTACTTAATTGGCGTACTTCTTTTCGACAAGCAGCAATTACAAGAAAAAATATCAAGGTTGTAGAATAACTATGTAGTTACAATACTTTTAAATGTTTCCTTTTCATGTAAGGGTATTTTTTATTATTTTTTACTATTTTAAGCCACCGTATCCTATTTTGTATTTTATAATTGAATATAAAAAAAATTATAATCGTTTTTACGTGTTCTGATGCTATTTTAATAGTTTTTTTGATATATTTATATTAAAGGTAATCTATAACATATAATACACAAAAATAATATATCTGCTAATATTATTTAACTTTTCAATAGCAAATGACATCAGATTGACTTGAATGTGAAAATGCTAAGCTTTTATTTGTTTACGAAGAATTCTTAGTTGTTAGAAAGACATTTGGAAACTATGAATTGAACAATAAAAAGATTAAGAAAGAACAACATTATTAAAAGATGTAAATATTATATAATCTTTGTATATAAAAGAAAATAAATAAAATGGTAAACAAATATTCTATATCGTCCAAAGTGATTGGTGATTAAACATTTCAAACTGCTGCATACGATTTTGATAGGGCATTTCTCAAAATTAATTAAATAAATACTTAAAATTCGCGATACTGAATCTAACTGTTAAAAGTTACTTTCAATGTTATGAGAGTTTTTAAGCAACTCACTAGATTTGGACCTCCTTGAAAAGGTTCTCACAGAAACATTGTACTGGTGGTATTTACTTGGGAACTTCCATGGTTTGCGTTTTTGCAAATATTTACGTGGCATATGTTCTCAAGACAAATGTTATTTACATATGTAATACATTTTCGATCGATCTACATACACACATATGTTTATGCGTATATGTAGATAACGAAGTAGATCAATCAGAATTAGTGCCTACCGCTCTTTGTAGTCGGTTCGAGTAAATACAAGTAAACTACACAGAATAAACAAACACTAGTTCAACTATAGTCCCGAACATAAAACTATGCGTTCAGTTTAGGAGACGCAATCAATTCGGAAACGTAATTTCAAACGCCGCCGAACAAAGCTGAGTCGGGGGATTCAATTTCATTTCGCCGGTTTCACGGCCCCGAGGGCAAATAATTCCCGCAAAGAGGTTCTCAGTGCCGGCGACGCTTTATCGGCAGCAATAGCAGACCGGCAACCGAATACCTTCAGCAATTAGCGACAGATCTATGTTCTGTGTACGACTGTACACAAACAATACCCATCTGGAGCCTAAACGGACTCAAAGTTCCTTTGATGTTGAACAACGTAGCAATATTAAGAAACAGTCTAATTTGTGGGGTTGAGGGGATAACTTATGTTGTAAAACAGAAAGAAATTTGAATAAGAACGTCTATGTTCAATTTGCATTTAAAAAAAAACATATTGTATAAAACAGCATGTGCGCTATGCACCATACATTTCAGTAATTATAAATATGGGCATTGATCAATAAGAACTGGTTGCAAAAGTGAATATTTAATTTAAGGTTCCCGTCATCTTAATAATTCACTACTTAAACGATTAACTGGCACTGTATTTACAAATTATACACTCTTAGATTTGAATTCAAACGTACACAATCTTAAAATTAAACTAACTTATTCACACGGCTCCTTATATAATCAAATTTCGTTAAAATTCCATTTGTCGAATACCCTGGAACCAAAAAGAAACATCTCCAAGTAGCAACGGATTTAATCGCATAACTTCAAGAAGCCAATCAGAAGCGTGTGAACAGTTTTGATCGCATAAGTTGAAAGAGCCAATCACAGCGAGTATTTACAATTTAAAGTAATGTGACACGGCCTCCTAAACATAATAAAGACGTTCAACTTTCAGTCTGACCGATCTTGCGTAATTCAAGACATTACTTTTGTTTCACAGAGAGAGCGCCACCTTACTGTGTTTTTGTATGTGACTAGCGACACGCCTTAGTTGTGTTTAAATTCCATCCAATGGTTTTATATGGAAAACTGGATCGCCTGTACTCCCGTTTTATGTCATTTTAAAATCGCACGAAAATGCTGTAGGTAACGTAATAAGCAGCTTTGCACAATTGCCACTAGATGCCGCGACAATACCGTTACATACTCCGTGACAATAGGATAAGGTGGCTTGAAATAGAAGTAAGGTAAACTCTTGAAATATATGCTTTTCACCAGATCGCCAGTGTAATAACCCTAATTAATCTAACTTAACCGTTTCGGTTCACTAAGCGTACTGCGTCACCCACTGCGAATCGAAACTATTACCTACAATTTGTTCTTGATATAATGAAGGTCCTTTTTAGAATTAGTAACTTTGTCCTTAATCTTAACTATTGAATTCTCGTTTCACTAACCTAAGTATCTGTTGAAATGCCGTGACCTGTTTGTGAAGTATGCTGGACAGCACTAGGCTTTTCAGGTCTTCCTTCTTCATTCACTAGATCGGAGATAGGATTTTCCATATGAGACTGCAAAGTCCATTCACTCTAAGAATATAGTAGATGGCCCTGCAATCGGCGTCCGTATAACAAAATTTAACTCGATTAAATAATGGCGGGTAATTTGAAAGTAAAATGTCAGTTCTATTATAACCGTGTCAGTTTCTTTGAAAGTTACACTACATTGTAATGACAAATATTTTAATACAATGTAAAGTAGTAAATGTAATAATATAACTAGAAACACAGGAAACAACCAAATACACAAACAAAAGCAGCCGAAGAAATTTTACAACCAACATTACAAAAACGTCACAAATTCCGTATGCACAGGCAGCTTTTTTCGCCGTGTGTAATTTTGCCTTACGTATTAGCCAATAGCAAACGTCCAAAATATAAGTCTACCTTGGCCAACGCTATTTTCTTAAATTAAATGGTGTATAGTAATGGAAATTGTACAGGCACTGATTTTGGTTTGGTTTTTTGGTACCTTAGCTTGATATTTTCTACGTGTATGAACTTCTTGCCTTCTAACCAACTCTCTTCTTTTCCTGTTTGAGTTTTTATTATATAGACTAAATTGTCAAATTTGGTATTCCATAAATATTTCACTGATATATTTTTTGATAGATTTCGCTTTTAAAAAAGTCAATTTTGTTCTGGGTGTCCTTTGTAGAAACATTTCTGCAGAAGTTTCTCCGGTGATAGTTTGTGGAGTGTTGGTATATGCAAATAAAATACTGTCTATAGTTCATCTCTGCCACTGTGATCGTTTAAATTTCCAACATTCATTTTGAATAATTGCTTTTACAAGTGTGAACTGTTCTTTCTGTCTCTGGATTTGATTGAGCATGATATGGTGGCGTTTTTATGTGATAAATACCGTTGCTTCCACCAAAATCTTCAAATTCTTTAGAAACTAGTTGTGGGCCGTTGTCGGATACTAAATATTCTAGGAGACCATAACTAGCAATGGTAGCTCCTGGTGAAGTGGACTTCACAAACTTTACTTCAACCCATTTAGAATATCCCAGCTGATAATCTGGACCTTACAATACTTGGATATTGTTCGAACAACAATTAACGTGTGTAAGCGTGAATTTGCGGGTATAATAAATAATTCTTCTGGCCCAAAGTAAGCAATTTTTATCAATAGAGATTTCATCAGCAATAAAATTTCGCTAACCATTTAATATATTATCATAAACTTTTAATAATACTCTGTCCTTCATTGTACCCTTCGCGACTTCATTTGCTTACAATGGCAATTCATTTATATTTGAAGAATGATTCAGCCCTGCTTCAGATATCGGCTCAGAGTGCGGTAATGGGTGGCATATCTGCACACGCTTTATACCTTATTTCATAATTGTAATTTGACAAAATTAATGTCCATATTTGAATTCTAGCTGCTGACAATGTAGGTATAGCTTTGGTATGATGAAATATTGTTTGGATTATACTCAGAAACTATTATGAACATTCTGCAGTGTAGATATGTAGATACAAATGAAAGCTTCTAATGCCAAATTGAGAATAATTCTTTTCTTTCTGCTTCCAACACCATATTTTGATGCATCACAGGCTAAGATTAAAGGTTTTTCGAGGTCATAAATAGTTAAATTGTAATTCTTCAAGATTTGCTTACATTTAACAAAACATTTTTCACAATCTGTTGGCCACTTCAATACATTTCCTTTCCCTAACAATTCACATAAAACATTAAGCTCTGAAGTTAAATTTGGCACAAATCTACAACAGAAATTTAACCTTCTGAACCCTAAATATTTGACCGTATCTTTAAAGAAAAGCTCATTTCTCTATTTTAATTTCTAATTCTGCCTTATCAACTCAAAGTAAAACAGTTTCTACAATTTTCTTCCATTCGTCAAGATTATTTGCACATATAAAGATATGATCTACGTAGCATACTACATTCTAAATTTTCTCCATAAAAGCCTTAAATATTCTAGCTGCACTAGTAACTCCAAATGGCATACGTTTGCACTGATACTGTCTATTAATCGTTAGTAATTCTTGAGCTTTTTCAAACAATTCCAATTCTTGATAAGCATTTGTCAAACGATAACAGCAAAAACCTTCCCAACTCGTAATTTAGTAAAAATATGAGGAGGTCCGATGCTACCAAGGTAACCAATTGCAAAAAGCGTTTAAACTCTCCATATATATATGATTTGGAGATGGCAGTAAATGATGTTCTGTTCTTATTATACGATTAATTGACACTTTGTAGCCGGCACACATTGTAGCTTTTTTATTTTGACCCTCACCCCTTTCTACTACAACAATTGTGGAAGCCCATTTGTTATGACTGGAATGTGACGAGCCTTACAGAAGATGAAAGTCGAAATTAATTCCAATACTAGATCTACCTTATAATTTTCCGTTGCCTGGTTCAAAAACAGAATCATTTAACTTAATGTCTAACTTATTAACTATTTCAGCCTTTACTTCCAATTCTTGTAGCGAATTTCGACCTAGTAACAGTGGAAATAATTTGTCAGTATTACTATTAATAACTACTAAGCATAATTCTTTCTTAACATTTCCGCAACAAAATGGCACATAAATGTTACCCATAACTTTTAAACTATTATCAAAAATACAATTACAACTGTACAATTTCGTATAACAACTACTCAATGGAAAATTTGAAAAACGCTTTAAATACTTTTCATAGTTAGTAATAGAGAGGCTGGCTTCTGTGTGTATTAACGTTACAAACATTTTGCAATCAATTTCCACTTGAATTAAAAAGGGATTTTTACCATTCTCTTTATTTGAAAACTTAACCCTTTCTTCAGATTCACAATATCATCTGCACTTTCTTCACTGCCATCCTCTTCAATACATCTTGCTATTTTTTTGCTTGATTACAAACCG
Organism: Osmoderma eremita; assembly: GCA_031763485.1. NCBI lineage: Eukaryota > Metazoa > Arthropoda > Insecta > Coleoptera > Scarabaeidae > Osmoderma > Osmoderma eremita. Next base: position 5,699 of record JARFOC010006669.1, on the reverse strand, counting down.
TTTTCAAATGCATTTTATCTTGGCCCTTCCTAAAAGATTATTTAAAGAATTATGGTCTGAAAAATTTAGATAGATTTCTAGTTGATTCATGAAATGGTACTTTAATAAATTGACATCATAACTTTGAGGCCGATACCTCAAAGTACAATTTTTAAGCAACAATTTTTATTTACGTATCTTCACTAGATCTCTTATCTTATACTTTTGCAAACAATTGGTATAATGTACTTTAACTCTATTTTATATCTGTCTACCAGTCTCCATTTAATTTAACAAAACCTTAATCACACCAGTAGATACTTTGCGTGCATACTCATACACACATTGCAACAGCTCGTTTCCAACAATAAAATATTATTTTAAAGCCTCATCTTTTCACCGTGTTATAGAGAACAATCCCTTCTGGCAACCGGTGTCCCTGATAACGCCATCGACCGCAACCGCGATGGTCAATCTGACCCAAGATATCCCTCCACTATCTCGGAAGACGACCGCAGACCACTCGACAATTTAGCGGAAGCACAGGAGGGAATGCTAGAAGAGACGGTAAAGGAGAAAAGATGTAGAATGTGAGTGTCATAATTTGTCGTCTAATTTGACCCTTAACTCTCAATAAATTTCTATTCTTACGTGTATTTAGGGACGATGGAAATTTGGTCGGACTCGCTCTAAAACGACGGGATACCACTGCTAATTTGTTGAAGAAGAGCTGCGATAATTGCATGAACTCCGGTATGTGTGCCGTCAAAGGAAAGTGTGAGAGTTGCAGGAAGATCTGTGAGAGATATGATGCTTCGCTGGATCAATTTAGAGACGAGTTTCCGAACAACGAAAAATATCACGCAAAAAATTCTGAAAAACCCGAAGTAGTCGGTGTTCCAAACAGATTAAGTGATTCTGAACAGCCAGAAGGAGGATTATCCTACGGTGATAATCGCTATTATACAGTTGGGGCCTTCCTACCAGGACCTGTTCATGCATTACTCGCGAAATTGTTAAACATTAAAGACGTGGCACCCATCGAGGAATTACTGATTATGGCTAAAACCAAGTCCAATAAACCAATTAAAACTATACGACCAGTTGTTTTCGACACAGCACATGTTTTCACGCTAAACCGTGGAGGACCGTCTAAACTGGATGTAGAATTACACGAAGTAGGAAAAGGTACCGGTAGTGTGAATGCTATCGCATCACAACTAGATAGGGAGATCGAAAAAGCCATGGAAGAAAAGCAAAAGAAATCTGGTACAACTCATTTGGCACCTCGAGAAATTGATAGAATCATAATGAGAGCATTGGACAAAGTGGGTTGTTATATTTCTCTGTTTATATGTTCTAATAATATTTATTCCTTCATTACAGGATTCTAACCAAAAACCGCATGTATCCTCCAGAACCATGAGTGAACAAGATGAAGATAAACTCGATGATCCCATGTCAATGAATGAAATGCATCGTGAGAATGCAGAGGAAATAATGTTACAAACTCCTAACAAGCAAAAAATAGCCATGATGGATGATGACGAGAAGTTCCAAAGACTCATAGCCAAAAATGGAGATAGTACTTTACATCAAGGTCACCCAGAATCCCAAATACCACCTAAAGTGGATGAGTTAACCGGGCAACAATCTCCAGTCCATCCAGACTCGGTCATATCAACCACTCCAAAGATTACAACGACTACGAAACCTTCAAAACGCCCTCATGGAGCTTCCAATTATGAAACGAGCTCTTCAAAAGTTCAGAAAACTACACCAGCTACTATAGCCAAAACCACTAAACGCCTAAAACCATCTCCCGGACCAGAATATCCGTTCCATCCCGATTCACCAATAAAGACAACTACACCGATACCAACCACAGTACATTCCAACTTTCCACATGGCAAAAAGAAGCCTAAACAACAAACTAGTACTACAGCAAAGCCGGCAAGTAAAACGGCGCAGAAGATTACATCATCAGCGGAAATAATAACTACCCCTCAACCGGATGCACTTCCTACGCCGCATCAAATGGAGAACCCTTCAAGAAGCAGCCATGATGAATTTTTCGTAAAGAAGCAACCACTTGTGATACATACAAATGCACCTGCGCCAGATGTACCAAGACAATATAGTGAAGTGGACCAGCATCACATCCAATCTTCAGGTTCTCCACCTGGACACATAGAAAGTAATGGTCCCCTCCGAGATGAATCTATTCCTAGAAACGTAGAAACTGATTCTAGTCCAGTAATGGAAGAGGAAATACGAATTGAAGATCAACCTATTGAAGACGATGACAGTTTTGTAGTGGGTGAAGGTATGGATACACCAAAATCGTTATACGAGAAATATAAACAATTAAGAGCGTGGGTTAACGAAAACGCGCAAATGACACCTCCACAATCAGTAGATGACACGAAAGAAAACTTGTCATCAAATGTAAAGGGGATAATCGATGGAATCATCACGAAGATGGATGAACATCTCTCAGATATTGCCAAAAGCAAAGCGATACCTGAAGACGATGATAAAAAGATAAAACACCTAGTAAAGCTTCCTAGTAGGAACGAATTCATGGAATCTATTATTATTCCGGAAAAGCAAAGAAAACTCGATGAAATATTTGCCGAGGAAGGACGAATGAACGGCCAGCGCCTGTCAAAGAATCTCTACGAGACTCATCCGCGATCAAAGGCTGCATACAATGACGGAAAATGGGTTTACGAAAGAATTACGCCAAAAAAACCTCCATATCACACAAAACACCGAGCGTCGTCATCAGAAAAGCAACAAGAATTGATGGGCGAAATAAAATCTAATGGTGAAGTGATGGGCCCCACATCTGTTGCTAACAGAATGCACCACCAACTACATACATTAGAAGACCCCAATTCGCCAAAATCCTTAGACCCAGTGTTCTCAGCTAGAACACAAGATGCACAACACACACAACAAAAAGATATGCTTTCTAGTGGGCCAATGCAACAGAACACAGATACGAAGTTAAGGCAAGATGTTAATTCTGCTAGTGGAACTGGAATTAGTGATCCATCGTCAAGTGCAGCTTCTTCAGATCCCATAAATATTCCAAACGCTGAAACTGGACGAGATGAAACAGTAGCATGCAGTAAAGAAAAGGATGACGATGATGACCATCATATGTTCGAAATATTACATCTTCCAACTTCGCATGGGTATTACAGGGAAGCAGAACGCAAGGATGACAAAAACGCTCCACCACTATCTCACCACAAACACAGACATCATCAAACGCCACAACCTAAACAAAGTGAAAATCCCTTGAGACAAATCGCAGAAGAAACGCAGGAAATGATAAGTGATTTAAATAAGATGCACAAGCATGGAAAAAGTGCACATCCCAGCGAAGGCGTAAGCGTTCTTAGGAAGAGCGACGAAATCCCAATGAACGATGAAAACAGTAAACATTTCCCCCAAGAAACCAATCACAGAATTTTCGCTTCAAATTATCCGGAATCAATGAGAGTTGCAGAAGAAATTCAAGAAGATACAATGCCTAGTGGATTCATGGAACAACCGATGCTTAATAACCCAGATATGATGGAGCAAGATATAATTGGTTCTCCAATTATGCGAAATGGAGTACAGGAGCCCTTTCATCAACATTTAACGCACATGGGACAATTAATTCCTAGAAGCAATGAACATAGACTTTCCCTGCACAGCAGAGATGTTTCTGAACAGGAGAAACACAAGAACATGTATTTCATTGGTGACGGAATCAAATTACCTCTGAATATGAGAGAGCACCACGATGGTTCGTTACATCTAAGCGTAGACGTGAAATCATTGTGCAATTGCAAACATTGCACTAGGAGACAATTAGAAAACGGAACAGTTATTATAGAAGCTATCCCGTTCTCTGAACAAGAACAGCAAGAACACGAAATGGAAATCCAACGCCAAATACCGAAAGCGGAAGAAGAAACGAATAGCATAACAAATCCGCCTGGTGAACATAATCATTCTAGTGAAGAAAATGATTCCTTCGAGAGCGATGACACACCCGGCCTCGATACCGAAACTAAAGCTAGCATTTCCAGACGATCCCTTAGAACGAAGAGATTCTTGCAAGATAACGAAGTAGATTCCAGTATTTTAAATGCGTCAAAAGAAAACCCTGATGATGATACTACTGTACCGATGCAAACTTTAACACGGCAAGAAATTATGCACAGATTATCAAAATCTAAAGGAAAAGAAAATAAGATTGAAGAGAACCACGAGGACAAGAATTCTATGAGATCAAAGCTTAAAATCTTTACCAATGTATTGGACTTTATGAAGAATCTGATGTTAGATGTACAATCAAAAAGATAGATGTGTAGGTGTGCAGTTAATTAATAACTAACTTTATTTATTATAAGTTGTAAGTCCGTATTGCTTATATTTGATTTTGTATTTTTATATGTTTACGTATGTGTATAATAAACTTTTAAGATATATATACGTCTTTTGTATACTCCCATTTTAATCTTTATCATTCGTGCATCCATCAACTATTATTAACAAAGTAATAGGTACCTAACTTAATAATGAATTCTACATTTACTTAAAAATTAAATTTGGTAAAATACTAAAACCTAAGCCCAGACTATCAACTACCTATCTTTGACATAGATCTATTGAAAGAGATTTTAATGTTATTATGCGTTAGAGAAATCTATAACCTTGATAAAATATTACAAAATATTACAAATATTATAAAATATTACAAATATTATTTTATAAAATTTACTGATATTTAAAAATTACAATAAAAAAGAAATGTAATTTCATATGCAGGTCATTCCGTTCAATGGTTTTATATCGAAAGCTGGAGTCACTGTACTATTATGTCATTTCACGAAAATAGTTGACTGGCAGGGCCGGATAGACCGCAAGTGTATCAGGGGTATTTCACTTATATGGGACTAATGCACACAAGATTGTTAGATAAGAATGGCTTAATGGCCAACTTTGCGAACAAGCTGAACAGATGTCGCACGGGAAATTGAGCTAAAAACCTGTTTTACCATCTGTCTCGCGATTAATTTTGCCTGACAGCGAGTCACTGGGCCATTGGTGAAAGTTGCTAGTAGTTGTCAGCAATTATTGTTTCTACCCATTGTTATATCTTGCATCTTATGTATTAGCGATAATAACTCGATTAACCTTCTATACCCTGTACACTCTTAAGATTTTTCAATCGAGGATATATTCTTTTCAAAAAAGCCGCTTGCGGCGTGCTTTGCGAATAAGCCAGTAGATGACTCTCTACTAACCCAAGTTAATATTAAAGAGTGAGCTTTCAGATTGTTTACATTTCTATGGAGTTTATCATTTATGTAGGAGGCCGTGTAAGTCAACTACAAGCATCGTGCGGTTGCCACAAGATGTCGCAACGATACATATATAAATGTATTATATGTGATATGGATAGCTATACTCATACGTTATACCCTATATATATATTATATGTATTCTATTATTCACATCTTTCTATGCAGTATAATGAAAACAGATAGTCCTAAATATCGCCTATTAACAAAACACGAAATTTCACATATAAGAGTTCAATACCTTTCATTTCATCCCACCTTCATTTGCCCCGTAAATATAAGGTTTGTTCGGACCTTCAGTTTGAGAACCGTTCTGGAATTTGAAATTCTAGCACTAGTGCGCATGACAGT
>JARFOC010006648.1:0-11119 GCA_031763485.1 Osmoderma eremita | reverse complement strand
AACTTAGTTGCCGAAATGCGTATTCAGAGTTCTTTACTCAACAAGGTGGTAAGGGGTATTTTTTAACTTAAATTTGAATACATGTTTAAGAAAATAATATATGGTAAAATAGAATAATAATTAATAATTTTTCTTATTTTCTTTCCAGAAGACATATGGTCTAAGGTGCCGGAAATGGTGGGCTACTATAGCGAAAGCAGCATGCCTATAGGTCCCGTACAAACGTCAGAAGAGGCCCGTCACACGATCAAACGCGTAATCTGTCACCCAGATCTCCCAATCGGCGGATTCGCCACCGTAGTCGCCACAGCCCAACCCCCAACTGCAGCCGATCATCACCAACTCACCGCGACCCAAACCCTAAGCATCCAGTGCGAACACTGCAGCAAGATGTTCGCGTCGAAATCCGCCTATCAGGCCCACGTAAAGACCCATACGAAAGACTCCGAGGATCCCTACAAGTGTAACGTGTGCTCAAAAACTTTCGCGGTACCCGCGCGACTGACGCGCCACTTTCGCACGCACACGGGCGAAAAGCCATTCCGTTGCGAGTTCTGCAATAAGAGCTTTAGCGTCAAGGAGAATCTGAGCGTCCATCGGCGGATCCACACTAAAGAGCGGCCGTATAAATGCGACGTCTGTTCGAGGGCGTTCGAGCATTCGGGGAAATTACACAGGCACATGAGGATACACACGGGGGAAAGACCGCATAAATGCGCGGTATGCTTCAAGACCTTCATCCAATCGGGACAGTTGGTGATACACATGAGGACGCACACGGGTGAAAAGCCGTACGTTTGTACCGTATGCCAGAAGGGATTTACGTGCAGTAAACAATTGAAGGTCCATTCGAGGACGCATACGGGGGAAAAACCGTATTCGTGCGAGATCTGTGGGAAATCCTTCGGCTACAACCACGTATTGAAGTTGCACCAGGTCGCTCACTACGGCGAGAAAGTTTATAAGTGCACAATTTGCAATCATACTTTTAATTCGAAGAAATCCATGGAGGCGCACATTAAGAGTCATTCGGAGAATGCTGCACCAATATCCCCACCTTCCTCGACGACTCCGAGCAGCGAATCGTCTTGCTCGTCAACCAGCAGCGATAAAGAAAATAATAAAGATTCCCCGACCCACCAAGACATCCTCAATTACGAATCGTCGGGAATCTATTGCATTATCCGCGATAGGGTGACGCCGCTGACGTATTTACGTCAACCCAGTCCGCAGAGCGGCGTCGAACTCCTGGCCGCAGCCGCGGCTTCCGTTACGGATCGTAACTACGAGGACGAGGTGGTCAATTTGATCTCGCGACAGTCGCCGCAATCCCTAAACCTACGCCACCACTCCGCCTATTTTCCATCGTACGAATCTCACCACCACAATCACCATCATCATCATCCCCACCATCACCCGTTGAACAACGGCGACGCGTTGCGACAAGTCGAAGCGGCCCTGGGGGATTTACCGTCGTCGGAAGAGGAGCCCATGCTAACGCCGCCCAGTTCGAATCCGGTATCGCCTGCGCCGTCCGTCTCTCCCGATCCGGAATTGAGTCTGCCGCCGCGCAAACGCTCCAAGATGATCGCCAAGTCCATGGAGTCCGTCAAGGACTTGTCTCCGGTCCGATACAATTCCGTGATACACTACGCTAGAGCGTCGTAATGTGAAAAAATATGAATTTTCCGTAAACTAGATGTGAGTTTGGTTATTTTATTTTTTCGTTATTTAAATGATATAGCGACCGGTGGTTTTATGATTTTTTAAATATATACAGGGTGTGTCGGAAAAGTATACAAATTTTTATGGTTGGTAGGAGATTCCTAAAACGAATATTACTTTTTTCCATTTCAAAAAAATGTTTTGGAATACATATTATTACACAATTTAGAAAGTCGTTTATTTCAGTCTTTCTAGACTACAGCTCTCTCAACGAAACAGCAGACTTTTGGCAGTGATAATGTTAAAATCATACCAACACAACGTCACATTTACCAAATGCATAGTAATGTCAAATCTAGTAACATTTCGTCCGCATAATAGGATTTTTTCAATTACAGCATTGCCAGTTGTATAGATAAGGTAAGTGTCAACGCACTCGCTTGACGTTTCTCATTTTGGCGTTATATTTGGTATTGATAGTTTTCGTATTTTTTTAACTCTAACCTATCTGTATATCTGTCAAACAATATCATATGCTTGCGTGGCAACTATGTCTAATACACAGTATCGGGAAATACACACCGCACAAATTAATTTAATAAAATTCGGTACATATGTTTCAAGAGCACGTCGGCTCCCATTATCAACCAATTTCCGAATGGACGAAAGTTGTATCTCACATGCACGTTTAAAAAAAGAACTATATACACATCTCTATCTATACTTATAAGCGCACTTGACGTTAAACTCGCCCGAAAAAAAAAAAATCTGCCTGACCCGAATGGCAGGTAGTATTTACGACGGTAGGGGTACATCTTTTTTGTGCGTATTTAAGAAATATATACAGGAATTCCCTTTTGTTTCTCGATAAATATATTTATTAAACTAGAATGTTCTAAAATTCCGTTCTCGCGATTTAGCAAGTTCGATCCTTTTTTAATATATATCGTTTCGTACGCGTCTAGTTCTCGCGGCGAGTTCACGTTTCTTAATAATTTCAAATTATCAGAAGAAATTCGATGATTCGTTTCAATCATGTGTTGCGCTACACTCGATTGTTCTGATCTATTGTAACGGTAATGGGCGATGTGTTCTTTAAAACGCGTTTCTATAGCTCTTCTTGTCTGTCCAATATAAACCTTATCACAGTCGGCGCATGAAATCTCATAAATTCCTGACTTTTGTTTTTTAAGAAGATATGTCCTTCGGATTCCCCAGAAGATTACGTAACTATGACATGAAAAGACGAAATGTCAAAACTCGGTTGTTTCATTGCAAGAGCTATATAGTTTTGTCCAATATTCATTTATAAAGCGCTTCAACCTTATAGTATGCAGGACGTCATATCTTGTGTAAGTGAATAACATAATAAAATTAACAGTTCATCCAAAGTTTTCCACAATCGGTGGTCAAAAGTCTACATATCTAGACAGGGGTTTGACAGGGATTAACTTTTAAATGATAAAGAAAAACTTTATATTAACTGTTATGACAACCACCAATAATGTTAAAAGTACACGTCTTCAACTTTGTGTGTCAAATAAATGATCATCATTTATATACATTAAAAAATGATTAAGAAACAAATCTTCCACATTTAAATAGATAGTTTTGTTAAGTTCGCTCCAACACCGAAACTAAATCTAATTGAATTCTTTAAACTACGTAAGTAATCCAGCATTTCTTGCTCAAAAGAAAAAGCCGAAAAGCAAAAGTTAAACCGATAAAAACAATATATTTGACAGCTGTCACATTTGGAAAAGGAAACATAAAATCATGTCAGACAGTAAGAGATAATAACTAGTGGACCATTTAAATCAGAATAAGCCATGATTTATTGTTGCAAAAACAAAAAGAAAATGCAAAAAATTGCGTATTTGATGACTCAATTTAAAATAAGTTGTGAGATACAATGCTAGTGGGGGCTCGTCGGGGGCGGAAGGTTCAAAAAAAAAATCGGTTTTCCTGCATCCTTTGAAGATGTTCGTACCGTCTAACCCACAAAACAAAATTCAAATTTGCCGCTATTATTTTTATTCAACATTAAAGCATCAATTTTTTTATTACTTTAATGGAAGTTGTTTTTTTCTCTTATTTTCGCTTATCGTCCCTTTTTTAGGAGTAGGGAGGGTGGGGGGAAGGGGGGGGGACTAATTATTTCGTTCTAACATATATTGTGCGTTTAGTGATACCAGCCTACAGTCCTTACAATTCGTCATTTATTGCCTATGAAATTTATCTAAAGTTTAACCAGCCTTGCGTATCTTTAGTTAAAGGGGTTATTTTTGTTTCATAGAGAGCGCCACTTTACGGTACTTTTCTTTATGTGTCACACGTTAATTGTGTCTAAATTCCGTTCAATGGTTTTATATGGTAAGCCAATGTACTCCCGTTTTAAGTCATTTTAAAATCGCACAAAAATTGTTCACGCGTAGGGCCGAATAAACTACAAATGTATCATTTATATAGGAGGCCGTGTAATACATAGCCTTCATATACTGTATCTTGTATAAGGTGGCAGCACTGTATAAGTAGTCCACTATATAATTTTGACTAGATAAAAATTCAAAGATAGAAACAAACACTTCCATAACACATGACAAATTTGACCGTGACGTATGTCACCACAACTTGTATATCTGTGAACCTACAAAAATAATGAAATCAAAGAAATAATTGTTAAACAATAGGAAAAAATTCATTATTCTTTACCAACCTTAAACATTTGTGCCAGAAAGTGTTATTTCCGACCACCCACGTGTAGTACTGTGTAGAAATTATGCAAACTTTTATTAATTAAAAAAAATTAAAAGAAAAAATTATTTTGTACAGTGCAGGACAACTAAAATGTCACTTTTTAATGTCGAATCCGTGAATTTTTGTTTCTTCACAACAGAAATATTATTAATCCAGACGCGCAAGTTGCAAATGAGGCACAAATACAATTTAAAAAATAAATTGTCAAAAATACATAAATTAAAAGTTTGCAAATTTTCCCCACCCAATGTTTTTCTATTAATAATCGATTGTTTTATTTATTTTTTATGTAATAAAATTGAAAACACCAAAAAAAAAATTGTGAAATGAGAATCGGCAAAATCAGCAAACTTTGAAACAAAACAAATTTTATTATTTAATTTTTATTTCTGTGATAAGACTGGTAGTGTTTAAGAGTAAATATTAATTAATACTATTATTACTATAACTGCAACTATTATTATTATTGATTATTACAATTTTAATTAAATATAAATTTAAACTTAATCTTAATTATCATTAGTCGTATTCTGAATGATTACCTCATATGCAGTGCCTAAGGGTTTCCCCGGTTAATGCGAACGCAATATTATAGTGCAAACAATCAAGAAACAAGCAAGAAGCAACACTTTGTGAGAGGAGTTTTGTATGTGTGTGTATATATTTCGCAAGAGAATAAGAAAAAGAAGAAATAAGAACCCGGAACCACTGCCTCGTGCCTCTAATATGTAAGAGCTTTGTGCAGTGCACAAATATAATTATAAAATATAAATGAATATACCGTAGTAAACCTCATTCATTGTAATTGTCGTACGCTCGTATTGTATTTGTTACATTTTGTTATATTACGTTGTAATTATTATATCAATATTACCCTAATTGTTATTATTATTATCTAAAAACTTTATTCAGCAAGGAAAATTTCCTATAAAACAAAAATAGAAATAATATTTTTCTTGTCATATAAATACACTTCTTCCCTTCAATTCGTTTGTTTCTCGAAAGTGTTGTTGTATTTTTACGATTGGTTCCCATGTTGGTTTCTATTCTTATTTTATTAATTTAATTATCGATAAAAGCGAAGCAAAAATATATATCTAGATATATATATTATTGTACTGTATTTCCTAAGTCTGAGCCGTTATTTTAATGGCAATAACTTATTGTATTCCTTATAATCAATGTACGGATAAATATAAAACAAGTAAATAAATAAAATATCCAATGGAATTTAACTGTGTTATTTATTTAACTAAAGTATCCCGTACCAACAATCTTACTTTTATTTGCATAAAACTTTGAAAATAGCCATTCAAATATATAAGTGGTTTTACCTGGCGAATCCACCAAATTTCCATCTACAATCTGTCTTTTAAAAGCTTTTTCTATTAAAAAGGAAGTTTAGCGGTCTAATCATGAATATAGTAATGATAAAAGAATATTGAAATATGATGCAGGTATAATTTTAGTAAACGAAAAAATTCACTGAAGAAGATACATAGATTTCGGCGCCATCTCGTAATAAATATTGTAACTACAAACTCAGAAGTAAGTAAAAACATATCCCAATTTTCTTTTGGAAACATAGACAAACACTTGTCTGTAATGGTTATCTGTAATAAATACAATTGTTTTAGAAGAAAAAAAATCCGCCTTTTAAAAGGAAATTATTAATTGCAATTATTTGCATGTAAAACCAGAAAGAAAAATTTCAAAATTTTCATCATATACCCCAGTAGCACCACCTCATCACGGGTAGTGCAACTACTTGTTTACAACGGTGTCGATAATAAAGGGAATTCTAATATCGATATTTACTTTATTGCTTCTAGTTTTAGGTAATGGTAATTTTATATTATATTAATTAAATCGTTATCGTTTCTGTTGTTGATTGTTTTTAAAAATTCGTAATCAATATTATCTAGTTGTATAAAATCATAAAAAGAAATTTCTAAAATTATTATACACCACGCAGCGCCATCCTAGTACGAATGGTGGAACTAAGCAATTTGTTAATCAACTGAATTAGAGCGAACTATATGTTGAATTACAACTTACTCTTGGTGTTGCAAAAGCAGAAATAATTAATATATCCATTCTTATAAAAGAAACTTATTATTTAACACCTGTTCTTTATATTACCTTGTTGTTAGTTATAGAAAAGCTAAAATAACTGCTGGTTGTGGTATTAAATGAGGTGAAAATAATTTCTGTTGTATTCTGTATTAGAAATATTTATTAGTAGAGGGAATAGAACTGTTTTATGAAGAAGCTAGGTGGTAGTTTCTTCATAAAACAGTTCTAATAGGTATTAAGTTTAAATTTTAATATTTTGCAACACATAAAATGCGTCAAGATCTGTTAAGAAAATATCTATTGTTAGGAAAAACATTTTATTATTCAAAATTGTGTAATGATTATAAATTTGCAGAACACAATTACATTTTATTACCAAATTTCGTCGATCACCTAAAAAACTTTGTCCGTTCACTTATCAATTTGATAAACCAGACTTACAAAGCCTTTAACGTACCTTCTCATTATTGTTTGTTTTATTAAATCAACACTATTAACCTTATAAACTACAGCAAACAATATATGACAATACGAGTGAAAATAATATTTATTCGCTTACTTAAAACGGAGGTCTTGGTGGGCCCGGTGGACCGCCACGCATCATGCCTGGGGGCGGCCCTCGCATTCCCATTGGTGGTGGTGGGCCACCCCGGCCCATTCCCATACCCGGAGGCATTCCCATCATTCCAGGTGGTGGTCCCATCATGCCTGGCGGTGGACCTCCCATTCTCGGCGGGCCTTGGTTCATTTGTGGAGGCGCAGAGACTTGTCCACGACCGCTAGGTGTCATTACTTGCTGCGATGGACCTAGAAAATATAAAATCACATAGAATACCATTGATAGGACACAACAAATTTAATTTTCACCTCCGATACCGCGAACCGGACCTTGTAAACCAACTGGGACACCACCAATACCTGCTGGCATACCACGACCGGCAGCTCGGCCTATTCCTGGTCCGGGAGCCGCACCTGGTATAGGTACCCTAGGTAAGCCTTCCTCGGGGGGTGGTGGACCTTCTACTGTTAAAGATACTATGCTCTCGCCCCGAAGCAACACGAAACCTAACACACGCTTCTCTTCCCGTTCCATCCTGGAATTCTTAGGTTTTATTTTCCGAAATTCTTCGCAATCGCCCAGAATCATGTTCATGTGTTTATCGAACGCCTTAAAAGTCCCTATGAAGGTGCGGGAATCCTGCAGGGTGATTCTCACCCTGTAGTTTATGTGCTGGATCATCTTGTTGTTTTTACCGATCGTCTGAAAGCATGAAGATATATTATTAACATGATAACATATTAGTAAGTAGTGTATAAACAAATTTTACGTACCATTTTGGCTGGATTTATTGTTTCTTAACACCGTAGTTATCGAAAAGAACGTATACGCTTACTTTACGTATACCGCCTTAACCTAAAAACGCGTCAACGAAGATTGGAAGAATCAAACCGGGTAGCGTAGATGGTAATATTGGAATCTGTAAGCAGAGACAACCTGTAAGATAATTTGGTGTTACAAAACCATAAAAATAAATATTACTTTTTTGAGGATGTCCGTAAACTATCTGCATGCTATGTAAATTTAAAAAAAAATCTTTTAAAAATAAAAAGTATGCCGCTAATCGGAATTATATGTACCAACCCAAAGATAATGAAACAAATGTAAACACTGTTAATATGTAGGAAAGTGAGTCTTATTTATAAAAGATATTTGGCTTGTAACGTTCAACCTCATTTGCAATTTTTCTGCCGATACATGGCAATACTAGCCCGTCGCTTGCCAATTGTCCAAATTTACCTTTGTCTCATTGTGCGATGAATAGACTCGACTTTTTCGGTTACATTAAGATAATACTAAAGGGACTTAATGTACAAAAAAGAACATATATTATCTGTATGTCTGATATCATCTTGCGATATACAATGATTCTAATTTACTTATCATACGTTATCGATAAGAATTAATGGGGTATATTTAATGGTAATTCCCAAATTCGCTACTTTTAGTAGAGTTCTGGATGTTGTACCAATTTTTCAGTTTCATTAACAAAAATTAATTCAAGAGCTATCGCTTCGAGGCCAATTAACTTCAAAATTAGTGGCAGTTAACGACTGTGAGTACAATATATTTTACATTATAGACAATAGTGTAACATATTTTTCAGGATACGTAATTATTTGTCACTTTTCTTCCATATTTAGTTTATCACTGTTGTTGTCAGTTCAAAATACTTGATAATACTAAAATAAACGCCAACATTCATCTTACATTCTTATCGTTAGTATAAATCTATAGCCTTTGAAGTGTATATAGTGTATTTATATACAGAGAGGAATAAATCCCGAAAACCATGTGATGGAAAACGCCGCCAACTCATTTCTTTCAAAATTTTCTATAATATTTTTTCTAGAGAATGGATTATTGTGTTTGCCGCAGAGTAGGAATTAGCCCAGAGGAAATCTCCGTGCAGTGCAGTGTATGTCAAAGCATTCATAAACCTGAGTGCGCCAATTTATCGTATTCCGAGGCGTATACAGTTAGCAACAAAATTGGGGTGTTTTGGTCGTGTAGAAATTGTTTGTCTATTTCCAATGATATTAGTATTTTAAAACGGGAAAACCTATTACTACATGCGGAATTGAAAGATGCTCTAAGGTCTATTTCCGAGAAGAAACCGCACAAAGATGGTGACGGATATCAAGCGAAAAACGGACAAGTAGGCAATTTAGGATTCTTAGGTAAGATATATTGTTCGGCGTTCTTGATCCAATATAGCCGATAAAAATAAGAATAAATATCAATATATGAGAAATAGTCAAATGACAACAAGTCACCATGCATAAATCTCACTGCGCGCAAGTTGGTAACGCTGGAATTTAATTTCGGAACTAACATCTGAGATGATCTTTAAGAGGATCGTCTACGCATGCGCCAGATGTCGCCGCTAAATTCAAACTGATATAAAATATTATTGAGGATTAAAATTAGCCAATTTACCGGTCGCAAAGAATGTGCACTTTTGTGTATACAACTAGGTACGAATAACTAGCAATAACTCCTTCTACGGCTATTGCCTTTAAAATTTCTATAATGTTTTAAAATAGGTATATGTTATTACAAAAAAATATTTATTTTGTTTATTAGCAATTAAATAACATAATTTTTAATCACAATAAAAATAATTATTATATTTTACAAATTAAATATACGTTAACCATTTATAATAATTTAGTTTACATGACTACATATTTTTTACAGAACTAGTGTTAAATTATCAAATTATGGAAAGTTAATCTCCCACGAACATTTTATGTCAGTTTAAGGTTGTCCGATATTTGACGCATGCGTAGACCGCAGATCCTCTGAGAGATTTTTAGTGTCGTCTTGATATCTCGAGACAGTACAATAGAGAAGATCTGGTGATTATCCGAGAAGAAGGATTACTGTGAAAGAAATTCGTCTGCTCGAGAGAATTAGTCGCGTTTTCCTACACGCCATTATAAAGAACTAAATCAAAATAATTTTTCCATTTGAGCGGACATGCCTGCGTAACCTTGCTCGGTTTATGATACACTGCGGCTGGATATCTCTCGTTGTAAGTGAGACTCCAATGCCATTCACAAAGCAATCCTCTCTTCCGATATGGGCATAAGGTGTATAAATATGTATTACGGCAAGCTAAGCTATCATTTTCAGTAGAAGCTATTATTACAAATGATAAGGATGAAACTTCGCTTCCAGTCAATAAAAAAAAGATTATTAATAATTTCGGTTTGAATTAGTATTACTTATGTGTGAAATAATAAAATACAAACGCGATAAAACATGCCTAACATCCAGTAATCATTTATAATGTAATTCGTATACAAAGGTTGAGGAATCTGGTAACTAAATACAGTAAAACAACAGAAGTGTCCCTAAAAAAAAGTATATTTGTTTGACCATGTGTGAATACGTGAGTGACTTAGGGGCTCCTAACTTGAAGAATGGCCTTCGAAGTTGCGAAGGTAACACGTAACACGTACCACATGGCACTTATAGAAAAATACAACGCTTCCTTGTCGTGATCAGAGCTAGACGAACGGCTTTCTCCCCGTGTCGAAGAGACGGCGAGGTGAGTTGCGGGGTCTTATCTGGACAGATGAAGACGAGATGTTGTTTTGTCGCGAGGGGGACAGAGACAAACATTGGCTGTCCTGGTGCGGACGGAGAGAACTCAGTTAATGTCCCGATCGGCGGAGAAAAACCGCTGTCGCACTCCGATCAGACGAAGTCAGTTGTTGTCGCGAGTGAGCCGAAACGAACTGTCCAAAGGGAACTCCGAAAGGGAATTGTCCTTGCTTTGGGAATTTTCTCCCGAAGAAGACTTGAAAAATACCTGGACTGGCGAAGGGTTCAACCAGTCAGAGGCCGGCAAATATTCATTTAAAAATATTATGTGAAAACAAAGCTTTACTGTGTTGAATCACGGCTTAATTACGTATTAATTCGTTCATAGAAATTGCAATGTATACGGATTAAAACTATATTTGCCAACACTATATTTAATAAGAAAGAGATTAAATATAATTTAAAATTCAAATAATTAAAATGCATATCTTCTGTAGGCACCGAACAAAG
>JARFOC010006627.1:0-11120 GCA_031763485.1 Osmoderma eremita | reverse complement strand
ACATATACATATTGAGTTTACATTAAAGGCAAATTAAAACACAATCATACAGTCCATTCATTGAAAACAACAACACAGATGAAGTCAAAGATTATACCTAAAATAAGATTGGTAACTCCCCTCGTAGTTTATTGAAGACCTTAACAACCACAACATCTTGCAGTTCCACCTCAACCAGCAGCTGTACCAAGGTGACCAACCTGATTAGAAGCGATGAACTAACTTTATGAAGTTCATTTTACGACATTAAAATATGCGATTTCATGCGTGAATTATCAGATGATAGTTCCCAATCTAATGCAGATACAAAATGAGTATTTGGAAAATAACATTCTAAAGCAGGGAGTTGCCCTTGCAAAAGCCAACTATGGTTTTGTGTATGGCATCCATAACCCGATTAGAATCTAAAAAAATGTCTTTAGTAGAGGGCGTAGTTTAGTCAACAAAATTGAATCGTCTTGTAGCAATATTGAGGGCAGAATTGAGGAAGAAAGTTTGATAAATTTGAAAATACTGTAAATAATAACTTTGGACCTAGTTACTCGCTGAAATGAAAATCCCGGTTCACTGGAGAGTTTATTGAAACATTTGATAGTAAGTACTTGCAGAACTTGAAAATTGCTACTATCAAGCCAGTTGATGTAGAAGCAAGTTTTTTCATTTATAAGTATGTATAAGTATTCAGGTAGAAGACTTTGAAAAATATTTAACTATGTACTCTTTCTATAACCAATCATTAAAATTAAATTATACACTACAATATGTAACTCAAATGTTCAATGCAAAATATGGTCTAATTATTTACAACGTTGACTAGGTTCCAGAACGGTTGAAAGTTGATGCTGCTTTAGAGCGAAAGATCATCTATAGTGACGAAACACGTTTCTGATTGAGTGGCTAGGTTAATAAACAAAATTGCCGGACTTATAAGCGTGGAAAACCCACAAGAGATTCAACAAATACATGGTATGTATCCCACAAATATATGGTTTCAAAATATGGATGGCGCCACGTCCCATACACCACGCAATACACTTAATTCATTGGATGATAAGTTCGATATAAGAGGATCTTGATCCTGTGGTTTAAACTCTAAGCTTTATGCCGACCCTAGACGATTGGCGCCCTAAAGGTCTACATTAGGAGGCGGAGACCATTTAGCTGAGATAATCTTTCAAACATATTGTCGTCAAATATGCTTCAAAATAAAAATAAAAGTATGGCAATATCACTTACACAAGTGGTTTTAATCAATTTCAAAAAATAAGTGCTGAAAGTGAAAAATTCTTTTCTACAGTATTTCGGCTCTAAATATATTCCCGAATTGATCTGTGATATATCTTTGGTACGTTTCCTACCCAGATATCCGAGTAATAATTCTAAATTCTATATTTAAACTCCAATATGTCTACGGTTACAAATGCATTCAACCCTCTTAAGTGCCTAAAAACATTTCTGCAACACTATCAAATTGAAAGAATCCCAAACGATTCGCCCATAAACTATTTATATATACCAACTCTTTCCGTAATCAGTTCGGAATTTATCGTCTCTTAAAAACTCCGGGAAACTTCCCCTAGTCGATTGCTTTAAAACTTTTCGGTCCGCAGCTGCCGAGACTGCAAACTAATGGATCATTTCGATTTTGAGGCATCGTTAATTTCACATCGGCCGATCTGCTCCTATCCGGAAGTCACTACCTTCCTGTGGCACTATCTTTTACCGATCTTATAGAAGAATTATGAACCGAACTTCTTCTACGCGCTGCCGCCTACGATTATTTATCCGGATGACGTCAGCAATATCGGAAAGCTTATTCGCCCAAGCCTGTGGGCGTTTAATATTAATTTATTTTTGTATTTGCTTATGAATAAATGGAATGCTGTCTGTATATTTACGAAGTTGTAACGAACATTTCTTGCTTGTTTGCCAAAACTTCTGATGAAGTGGAGAGAGGCAAAAAGCGGTTTATGAAAATATCTTCCAAAGCGCAAATAATAATTTTCAAGTAAGCGTACTTTACAACCAATTTCAGAGTTTTTCATTAGCGTTTAAACTCGCACAACAACCTCAGTAACTAGGTACCGGGCTTACTTTTTTTTCTTCTTTTACTAATCTACTTTCCCGTAATTTTAGTAGTTTGCCGTCACTACTTAAATGCCACTTAATAAAGTAACATCGCCACGAGCGGTTTTGATAAACATTTTCTTCCAAAACGATATTTCATATTTTAAAGTGGAAAAGCGTAAAAATGACTTAAAAATAATAAATTGTTCTTTCCGTGCGCTTCTTGCATTTGTCATTGTTAAAATCACATTTTTTATTGCAAGATTTAAGTTCCAACGAAAATGATTTCAATGTCGCATTGTGAAACAAAAGAACAAATAACATTAAACAATTAAATTTAAAATAGTACATGAAAGCTCTAAAAGTTTCACTATCTATAAGTTACAGAAGTTCAGTCACCATTTACAGAAGATAGATATTCTTCTTTCGGCGTCTCGTAGTACTAAAGTATGCATTCTTATAGGGGTGGGTTTTTTAAATAATTTGTACCCCGCTCCTCTTTACCTTCAGTTCTCGGGTAATGTCTTTTCTGGACTCTAACGGAAATATTTAAAAATAAGCCAGCACGTGCCTCTATTTCTTCGTCCAACATGAAACCCTTGCTTTCTCTACTTTTCTTAAATGCGGATTCATTATTTCGCAATATTCTGTATAAACGCACAAATTATTGCTTATTTGGTATTAGACGTTCCGGAAATATGATTTGATAATACTGCAATGCTTCTACCGATTTTTTGAAGTTTATTTCGTTAAGTTTTAAACAAAATATCTTGCAAATGATGGCCTTCATTATCAATACATTGTTGTAGCCGGATATTAAAGTTTCGCATCACCCTCTGAAGGATCTCTCCCGATATGCGACATATTTGCAAGCGCATTGCTTCTTTTAAAACTTGTATGCTGTTAGGGCGACGTTTGAACACCTCAGCTTGGAGGTAGCCCCAGAGAAAGTAGTCGCAGGGAGTTAAATCCGGCGATCGCGCGGGCCATGAAATGTCACCGAGCCTGGAGATCAAATGGTCGGGGAAAATTTCCCTTACAACAGCCGTTGAATTATTGGCTGTGTGGGCCGCGGCGCTATCCTGTTGGAACCAGACACGTCCCATTTCCAACTGTTTGAGATGTGGTGCAAAAAAATCTTTGATCATGCCTACATATCGTTCAGAAGTGATGGTTACCGCACGATCATGTTCCTCAAAAAAATAGGGTCAGACGATGCCTTCACTGCTGACTGCACACAAAACTGTTACCCTTTCACTATGTAAGGGCCTTTCTTGAATCAACCTAGGGTTGGCATCACTCCAATAACGCATGTTCCGTTTATTAAACCAACCGGAAAGATGGAAATGCGACTCGTCGCTGAAAAAAATCACTGCGTCGTCAGGCAGATTTTCAATCAAATTTTCATGTACCTGTATACGATTTTTAAAATCCTGTTGGGACAGGTCTTGAGTAACGACCATCTTATAAGGAATGAAATGAAGGTCAATGTGAAGCATTCGACATACAGTATGGCTAGATAGGTTGACGGCGATGGCGTGCTTCCTAGCAGAGCGCTTAGGAGACCGTATAATAGACTGTCAGGTGACAAATGGAAACTTCCAGAACTACTGCATCACTTAAGCCTATTCCCACCCTTCTACGATCTCAACTTACATCACAATGGCCTACTGAAAGTAGGGGTGTTTCCCTGCCCCACCCGCTACATTGAAAAGGGGTTAGATATTAAACATATATATAACAAGAAATCACCAAATAATTTGTACGAAATCAACGCCAATAGCACAATTAATGATTCGTCTATGTGCTCTGTTGAAATCGATGCAAACGGCAGACCTACAATTACAAAAAATTGCGAATTGTACGTGAAGCATTGTACTACGTATTGATCTAAATGGTATTTAATTCCTTATCTACTCCTTTTCCTGTTTTTCTTATTCTATATTACGTACATATTTAATTCGAATACATCCCATTACTGATCCTCATCATTCTGAACGAAATTTAAAGCTAAATAGAAGCAAACGAACTTGGAAAACAGTAACATTTCTATCACACTGTTTACCACACACATATATAACTATCATTGTTCACATACTTTTATATATTTCATGAAGATGGGTCACCAGCACCCCATACATTTTCATAACATATAACGCTACCGGACAAAGCAAATAAATATGGGCGGATGCACCGTCTCTTAGGCGATAAATTCAAGTTGGAAATGTATCTAGTAGATATTTTAAACTTTTGAAAGTGCATGTTCACACATCATAAAATTCTCGAATCCAAACGCAATACAAAGTTAATATTTCCAACGAAACGTAGCATCCTCACTAACTACATGGACGAATCCTTGAAAATCCTACATCTAATTAAGCGTTTATTTAGGTATATGATAAAAGACTTCCTCTTTAATAAAACCTTGTTTCAGGACCAGTGTTATGAATGAAGCTCCGAACAGTTGCCCGCGATTGTAATAAGGGACCGTATATAATAGTTGTGTCGTATTGTGTATTTGCTATTGTCATTGTACTTTGATAACTTCTCGAATTTACTAAGACTGGATTGAAATCAGTGACGACAAACAAATGATTTCTGTTATTCCAAAATTAGCCATTGTTCTCAAGCTCAAATTCAGAGAATTTTTTAAAGATCTTGATAAGGCTGGTCGACTGTCATTACAAGCACAAGATCAGTTTAATTGTTGCTAATAGATACGTTGCATCTACTGCTAATACATATTGGAGCAAATGCACCTACTCTTAGGGCTTCAGCTGTTAGTCTGATATACTATCTTGCAGAATACTGGTCACCGATATGACTAAACAGCTGCCAAGTTAAAATAATCAAGCCGATGGAACTATGAGAAAAAGGCTTACATTATTAGAAAAACATTAAGCAGAGTACGGAAGCGCTCATGAGCCCATAGGCTACAATGTGGGAATGCAAACCTCCGCTCACATGAGCGGTACCCTAAGGACATAAATTCTACGACTCACGAACCTTCAAGTATATCAAACCTCATCAGCATGCACACCCGAATGCTCGTGGGGAGATGCTGTCAGAATACACAATCTTATGTGCCAAACATACCTGTGCCGATTTATAACGCATTGCATTTTCATTTGCCAAAGCTTTTTTCAAAGCTAATTTAGCTAACGATTCAGGCGCAAGCAACGCAATTGGCTCTGGGGGTAATCGGTGCAATTGTACCACTCACAGTTAGAGTAGCCACGATCTCCACACGCTTTTAACATTAATTTTATCACTATCACTATGCTATCGAAAGCGCTACTAAAATCATTGTACATCACATCAACCTGACCCCGTCTGTCCAACTCCCCACAAATGAATTGCGAGATATTGACAAGGCCACCAACCGTTGACCGCTCACGAACAAAACCATACTGATAAGGTGAAATGAAAGACCTAAGACGTTCGTATAGATTGTGAAATAAATAAAAAAGCTTTGGCGAAGTTGGACAAAATGGATATGGGTCGGTAATTATTGTTAGTAATTATTATCTTAATCCAATTTCACTCTCAGAAATATTGTAAATTAATGCATTACAACAGTAATCGAAGAATATTCAACAGTGTATTCAATTTTTATTGATATTGATCGAGAAGCCTTCGGATGCTTAACAGTCGACGCAATAAAAGAGCTATTTCCAAAAATTAGAACGCGAATAAAATTGATAAGAAGATATAACAAATATAAAGCAGCTACACCTACTACTGTAATGGTCTCGGTAAGTTGATTTTACTTCAGTTCAA
Source organism: Osmoderma eremita (assembly GCA_031763485.1). Taxonomy (NCBI): domain Eukaryota; kingdom Metazoa; phylum Arthropoda; class Insecta; order Coleoptera; family Scarabaeidae; genus Osmoderma; species Osmoderma eremita. The sequence goes on along the minus strand of JARFOC010006627.1, from coordinate 5,273 downwards.
CTATACATATATACATATATCTCAGATATTGAACAAAAAATATTTTAAATAGGTGTCGGCTTTAAGAAGAAAGCTGATTTCTAACAAAGTGTGGCACAAAATGTGTGTATTATTATACTCTGTTTATGTATTTAGATATATTAGGTTCCACTCGTAGTAGAGTAATAAAAGTGACGGTTTATTGTGTTGCTGATTTAACCTATCAAAAGAGCTCCTACGGCGAAGAGGAATATAAAGATTCATATAATCCAGCTGAACGAATAAATGCGCCTGAAGATCATATCTAAATTTGTGCATTCTAGATTGATATTGATTTTGATCAGCTTTACCTGGAAAATGGTCTACTTTTATGGCAAGAGTGGGCCATTTTCTTCAAAAAATTTTGACTGAAAAAAGCGCTCAAGTATCCGGAAAGAATGCCATTGCAAAGTTAGCGCTACTTGAAGAAGGTTTAATAAATAGCACGTTGTGAATTACATGTAAAAAACACTTGACCAAATTGTTTCTCTTTTATAGATAAAATTCGGTCACTCCAACTACAACTTCTGGCGCACTTAATCCCACCAAGAAACTGGAATTATTTAAAATAATATCATATATAATGGACTTAATTACTACAATAAATAATTGACTGTGTAGGAATGTATTCTGTATTACATATGTATGTAAGTATTGTAATTTATTCAATATGAACTGTTGCTATTGTAAATCCCTGTTTTCCAATTTAAGGAAATTAATACTACATTTGAGTTACCAACATTTTGATATTGGTCATTATGAGTGTGTTCCAGAAAAATGTGGTAGAAAATTTCAAAATATGCCTATATTGAAAAAGCATGTACTCTCGAAAAATTTAAATTCTTTAGCTAACAAATTTGATTCTTTGGAGAAAATAGTGTAAATCCGTCAGCTAGTGTATCTAATACCAATAATAGTACATTAGACATATGCACTGCTCAGTGGAACACTATCTATACGATATGTTTATCCATGCATAGTATTTATTTAATCATGTATATTTTGTGGCTACAGAAAAAATAAAAATGTGGTTAAAAATGTCTCTTTTATTTAAATAAAATACTTCCTGAATCCAAACGAATGCGGTTATTTGAATAAAAGAAATGACTTTCTGAAAGTAAGTAAATTAATACTTAAATCAAGTAGTTAAACAGACTTCTCCAGACGCATACATTTGGGGCATGACCAAAGAATTAAATTAAAAGATGTCATTCGTGCCTTCCTCGCACAATTGAGACAACCCTTATTCGATAACATGACGACCAACTTGTTACTTATCTTGAACGAGAACACATTTACAACGTGTAATAAAGTGTAAATAATATGTTAAATAAATAAAAGAATTATAAGTTCAGTACTGTTTATTTCAAGCCATACTGTATTAGATATTTTATTATCCACCATGGCTTTGATTTTGATTTAAAAATTATTTCAGGTACCCTATTTACTATTTGCTACGGTTACTCTCCTATATTAAACTAACGAAAACAACTCAGTCTACGGCCAAGGAACCCCAAAATCGATAAGCTATCAACAATGAAAACTCTGTCGGGCTTTAGCCAGCCAATATTGCAAACTGGGAGGCTTTCTAATGTATACAAAGAGCGACTGCCCGAAAACACGCCGCCAGCCGGAACGCTAATGTTTGCTTTGCTAATTACCGAATCGACTACGCTTGTTGCAGCGTTATCCTTCTCTCTTAATTGCCGCCGGCGTTTTTGTCATTATTATACGGGATTACGAAACTGTACTACGCGACGGATAACTTGGGAGTCAAACAAGTTCCCTCTAAGTGAGCAAGCAGCGCCGGACAAGAAACGCGGCGAAATTTGATTAATTATAGTAAAAAAAACGGCTAATATTCATTTACAATTAACTAGACGGGATTGTGTCGGCATTTACGCCAGCTGCGGTGGATCTTAATTAGGAACGACTTTGTAAAGTTCCGAGGGGAGTGAATTTTGTCTTGGAAGTATTTAGTGGGAAGGGAAGAAAATTGATGTAGCGCAAAATTTAATCCCACCACAATTTCCTAATTTTCAAAAGGGTGCCAAAGTGGATTAGTGCTAATAATCACTTGATTATATGCACGTCAATGGATACTGTTATTAAAAGTTGACTTCTCAAGTATTTCCCTCTCTGAAATTCTTTTATATTGTACTTTATTAAACGAAAGTTTCTATGTATGTAAAACTTTGTAGCTAAAACTAAGAGTTTTTAGGATCAGTTGATTATCGAGTTGAATTTAATTGCTCAAATCATTTTCCCTAAAATTCTCAAATACTATTTTATTAGTCTCTCTTTCTCCTAACAGAACATTCTAATGGCAGTCTAAAATAGTTCATCAATTGCTGGACCAGTACGATACCGATACAAGTACGATATTCTTTCGGGTTCCTATTGATTGACGGTTAAAATTTTTTGGTCCTTATATCTTTAAATCGTATTATTTGCAATAAAAAATGCTATATGATATATATCAATAATATACAACTGTTAGGAATTTATTAACGAACAATAACACCTAAATTTTCAGTTGTCGATTTCCTCTTAAAACTCCACTAGTTCTACAAACTTGCAAAGTTTTATTCAGTTCCGAGATTCCGAATTGGGAACGTTTCCTCATTAGTGAATTATTAATTGGACACCTAAAGCGATTCACATCTTCAACCTAAGCACCCTCACAACCGTCAACAATCACCAATAATAAATGTGCCATAAACTAATTTTTGCGAGCTGTGCACTAAAAATTTGCATTCATAAATATTCGCTTACCGTCAAGAACAATTCTATTGCTCTGGTACACATAAAAACTCATCTAAAATTGATTTTCGAATCATTCTCCCGGTAATAAATATCTTATAAGTTTCCAAGGCCAGTAGGGCCAATGCGTACTATAAAAACCTTTGTTGACAAACTTTGTTTACACTTTGAAAGTGTTGAAAACAAAGAATAAAATAAAATAAACCGTAGAAACTGAAAATAAAAAATAGAAATCTACAAACGTTAGAAAAACTAATTACAGCAAAAAGGTTCAACCAAGTTTCAATTCTATGAAATTATTGTAAAAGTGGAATTTCCTTTAATATAGTATAGACTACGTAAAGAATATATATGCAAACAGTTCATGGGACGCTCAGGGAATTAAACAATGATATGATACACAATAAAATTTAAACATTAAAACAAAATGTTGGTTTTAAACATTTTTTGTTTGTCTGTTTGTTTGTATCCTAATGCAGAGACTTAACACTGCGGCCTTGAGGCCTATTGTATCACTCTACATTAGGTTTGTGTACGTGTGTATCGTGTGCGTTTTAAACATTTAGTCCGAGTGTTTATTGTAAGTAATGAACACTATGAATGTAGGCCTACAATCCTCATGCGAAATAAAGGTCGCTTCTTTTCTAAGGAGCTCATTCGTTATTACGCCGAATCACCTGTTTCAGTTATTTCGTCTTGGTAAATCATAACGTACTGGGTTTCGTTAACTATCTTATTTCATTTCTTTCGATTTTTTTAAAATTAGCAGGATTACCACGATTTAGTTTTTGTATATATATATTTGTTTCTCTCGTGAAATTCTAGGCCATCCTGGCGACACGCTTTCTATTGGTCCCTATTCAGTTATTTTCTTATTAGTGCACCTTCATCTCGTCTATGGATATGTGAAAACCATTTAGCCTCAGACGATTTTTTGAATATAACGACATCCTTTTCTACCATTTTATCCTCAATTTCGTGGTTCATCAGGTTTCTGTAAACGTAATCTTTGCATAGAATTCTCTCAAAAATCTTTTTGTGAATATTCTTAATTGTTTCCGTCTTTATTGGAAAGACGAGTGGTTTCATAACACATATGGCTACCGGTCTACTACCTTGTAATTTTTTATCTTTGTTTGTTTCTTAGTTTTCTGTCACTTAATAATTGTTGGCGTTCTCAAAACTATTTCTAACTTATAGCTGTTCTGTTTCCACGTGCCTCTCGTTCTTTATCCTCTATTCATTTCTAGAAACCAAATGGTCTTTCATCTTTTAATGCTTGAACCTACCGGATATTTTGTCTAATGTTTGTAATGAATAGTGAAGTATAATGTATTACTATCTAAGAGTTATGCAATGGAAATTAAACCTCAGTGTGAAACAGAACAACACAAGTACAATTTAAGCTTAATCAAAGAAGTATTTACTGTTAGTGGTATCTAGTGCAGTCCTCATGTATACAATTATGCATGTCCTTAAAACATCGCAGTTTTGGCGTTTTCATCAAAAGTTACTTTTGGAATATTATATTTCCAATCAGAAATACGTTAATTTTACATTATGTACAACTGTAAACAATTTTCAAACGCACGACATATAGCATGGCGAAGTAGATCATCAATGATTTCACCACAGTTACATCGACGATCTTGTGACATTTCTCGTACTCTTCTGTTGTCTAATTGATAGAAGAGTGGCACCAGTAGAGGTGAGATTCTAGTTTTCCATGCTGTTTTGTTGGTTCTTTCATGTACTACTGTGCTTACGGATGTCTTCTGAATGCAGCGGACAGACTCCAAAGGGCGTACGATTATGCGGAGGATTTTAGACTTCTTTGTATAATGGCTATGTTGATCATGCTGGTACAACTGCAAAATTTAATGCCATATGTCCATAAGAGTTTGATGACTGATTTATAGAATGAAAATTTGTTTTCAAGTGAGAAGTTTGATTCATGAACATCTACAAGTTCTAGATATTCCATTTCTTCTAAAGAATGTCAGCTCCGTTGAAGTGAACGCTCGGGCATGTGCTTTTCTTAAGTGTAGATGTTGTATGAGCTGGCTTATTGTTGTTATCCCTAATTTGATTTTCAATCTTTTTAGCCACACTCCAATTCACTTTAAATGCTTCTAAATCTTCTTTACTAGCAAACAGGGCAGGGGAACTTGCTTATTTCAGTTGGAAGTCCTGAAGCGACGGCTGCTGTTACGAGAGTGGGGGTAAGGTCATCCGAGAGGGCGTGGCTTAAAATCTATATCTTACTCGGTTCAGTTGCCATCATGGAGTGGACGAGGATGCGACGCGCATTCGCACTTAAGGCGTACTTTTCTAATGGTCATTCCATCATCGCTACGCAACGTGCATTCCGTGCCCGTTTCAATATTGCGCCCGGTGGCCGTGTTCCTGGCCGAGAGTCAATTGTTTTATGGGTAAAAAACTTCAGAGAAACTGGTGATGTGAAGAAGAAAAAACCTGGACTTCCACGAACA
>JARFOC010006586.1:0-11123 GCA_031763485.1 Osmoderma eremita | reverse complement strand
ATTGAACTGTTTTCTCTTTTTGTATAAATACAAGGTTCATGTTTAGACCTCTGATAGTTCATCTCTAACAATACATTATTTACACGATCATTCCAGGCTCTAGAAGCTTGTTTAAGCCCATATATCGCTCGTTTTAATTTTAAACACTTATTCTGTATATCATTAGAAAATATGAAACCTTCAGGTACTTGCATATAAATATCTTGCTTTAAGTAACCGTTCAAAAAAGCTGTTTTTACGTCAAGATGAGTAATACTTAAACCTAGCTTTACTGACAATGCAAAAAGTAATCTTAAACTAGAATGTCTCACTACAGGAGAAAATGTCTCATCATAGTCAATGCCTTCTTTTTGTGAATAACCTTTAGCTACTAGCCTAGCACGATATCTCACTACACCTTCACAATTAACCTTCTTCTTAAATACCCACTTGCACTTAACTATAGAAGATTTCTCAGGCCACTCTGCAATTTCCCAAGCTTCATTTTGTTCAAAACTCTCCAATTCTTCTGCCATTGCCTGCCTCCACCTTTCTCCATCTGGTCGTGATAGCGCTTCATTCACAGTCAATGGATCTTCTAAGCAGGAGTTTTCCATACATGCGTATGTCACAAAATCTTCGAATTTCATGCCATTAACAGAGGGCGCCACAAGGTTTTAAACGGTTATATATTGTTTGATATACATATTTTAACAGTTAGTGCCTCTCCTCGCGGTAGAGGTTATAGATAGCAGTGTTGATTTATACTACACTCTGAAGGGTACCGGGACACAGTGGTTCAGAACGTGAAAAACGCGATCGAAAATCTATTTGATGATGTTAATAATATGCATCGTATTTATTAGTTTTTCTATATTTGCTTTCATAGTTCAGTAAAATTGAGACGTTGCAGCGTATAGAAATTAAGGTGTAATTAAAAAGACTGTACCACAAGCAAATGCGCTTATTTATTGATGTCATTATAATGTTGTTATACATTGCTATGTGTATTATTAAGTCGCATTACTTATTATTGGATAAGGTTTACCTGGTCCAAGAAAATTAATTGTTTGTAACAGGTAATCGGATTATAAAAATTTGCCTTAAGTAGAGGATTAAGTTTAGTTCTACACTACCCTACACGGTAATTACCTCATTTATGCTTAAATTAGCTATTTGGCTTAGCTTGTAAATTCAAACAAATTAGCTGCCAATATTTGCCTATTCAGAACATATAAAAGCAACCCCACTTGGTACCCGATCAGTTGAAACTCAACTTTGAGTCGAAACTTTATGCAGATTATTTTTTGCGCTATTTTCGAAATATCGGACGTTAGAGTGGTTGTAAAAGAGTGTGTTTTTGTTGCAATAGTTTTTTTGAAAAATATTTAGCAATGGCTTCATCGGTAAAAAAATCTTCCATTATCTGTAACTTTATCTTCTGGCAGATGAGCTAATGCAGCACACTCCCTTATGTGGTTTCTTACTTCCTCGTTTTCCTTATACAAAATTTATCAGACCTTATGCCAAAGGGCTTGATTAAAATGAAAGTTACATCCTTCGATAACTGTAGCCGGAAAAACCTCTTAATTGCGGCAACTTCAAAATCCAAAATATTTTTTTGGTAAGAAATTCTTGATTTTATTTTTTAATAAGAAGAAAAAATTCGTGGCCTCTTTCTTGTCGGGTAGCAGAGCACATATGGCAGGGATGATGTTTGTTCTTTCTTCTGTACTACCAATATCCACGCAATTGTATATAATTGGCAAAACATTGAACTGCAGCTTTTAAAGATCCCATCGAATAGGAAGCAAGAACCTCCTGCTAATAAATTACCTACAAGAATCATGTCTTCCATACCATCGTCAATTATAACATACTCTTCCATAAACTCGGAGACCTCTACATCTTCTCTTTTTTTTTTTCGGAAGCAAGCTAATGCCTAGCGATTTGTGTCGCTCATCATGTTTCACCGATGTAAAGTGTGGAATATTTATAAGGAAATCCAAACCTCTGTCCTTAGCAACCATCATCTCTTGCTGATATATTGCTGATATCATTTCTTCTCTTGCTCTCTTTTTGGCTTTATATAAACACTCATAGACTTCATTTTTTGCAATATCTGGAACGCAGTTATGGCTTTGCTCACTTATAACTTTTGATTTTACTCCCTCAGTAGCAATCGCTCCTGGGCAGTTCCTGTTTATGCAAATCCATCGAAGAATTCCGTTTCTGTTTTTTTCTTTTAAGTTGAACTTGTAACCAGAATACAGGATGACTGGTTTTCCGCGTTTTGATTCTATCGCTTCCATCACAAACAACCTAATAATAACGTTACTGCGCTTTCATCTCATTAAAAATATTAAATTGTACTTGTATCCAGGACCGTACTTAGTTTTCTACTAGTAGTTGTTAAAAGGCCTTAAACACATTCAAAATTATTGAAAGAAATTTTTGTCATTAGAAAAATACGATAAAGAAGCGTAGAAAAATATACAGGACCGTATTCAGAAATATTAGTACGTTTAATGGTGGTTTCTCAAAAGTTGAAACACCGCTGTATTGTAAGCCGGATTGCAATAGTTTCTAGTTAAGAAAAACTTGGTTGCAAAATTTAATAAAAACTGAGTGCGGCCCTGGATAAAAGCATTGTTTTACAGTTTCTTTCGATATGTTTTATTCAATATCGAAGATAGCAAAGTATTTTTTAAGATGAATATCAATAGCTAGGTATATGAAATATTTCGATAAATTGCTTTTATCCAGGACCGTACTGTGGTTTCTTGTTATTAGTTATTGGCTTAAATATGTTCGAAATTGTTTGAAGAGAAGTTTGTGATCACAAACGTTTAGCACCATCGCATTTACTGTAGAAAAGTACGGTAGAAAAGAGAAATATGCAGGGTCGTATTTAAAAATATTGTATTATTAGAGTAGATTGTGGTTTTTCAAACGCTGAAACGCTGCAATGTGGGAATGATTGCTGTAGTTAAGCAAAACTTGTTGCGAAAAGCAGTAAAAGCTGAGTACGATCCTTTTTATTAAATATGTTTTTCACGTAATTTAAACACATCACTGTATGAAATATATAAAAAAAATACAATGAAATGTTACCAGGGCGTCGGGGGTTGAATCTCGTCGTGTTCAGATAAATATAAAAATTCCTAGGAATATCTTAAATTCCATTTCAAAGATATAACATACATCTTACTTCAGCGTTTTTTTAAATGGACATCCGGCAAATAGATAGATGCAAGCGCCTTTATAATGCCGCAGGCAATTCTACCTTTTAATTTGATTCTGAATTAATTACGCTATCAATTAGTAACGAACGAGCGAGCACAACGTCCCAGTATTTTTTTTTATTATGTTTATTCGTTTTTCTCCTTCTTTCTTGGCCGCTGTTTATCTTTTCGCTCAAGTGTCAATTAGGTGGATTTTTTTTTATCGACGTTTGTTTTTCGTATTATTTCATTGCTCGAGTTTATTGACTTATTACTAGAGACCGGATTTTTATTAGGGATGACCTCATTAGATGCATCAGGATCGTGTTTTACATGTATACGAGAGCTGCTGTTACGTCTCGATTTCCAGCAACATTCGGAAATTGTCGGATTTAGTTTTAAAGGAAAAATATTATGTGATAAATTTGACAAGCGTGGTTGACATTTCCAAAGCTTTACCGAACTTTTCTTAACGGATTTTGGAAATCTAATTAATGCCATTTACAAGGAAAAAGAGATACAAATATGAGAGAAATGCTATTCCAAAAAAAAAACATTCTATTGGAAGAGATCACGAATTCTTGACACCTGTTTTCTGTGTCTCCACTCCATTGGGAATGTTTCCATCCAAAATAAACAACATGTTAGTATATACCAACCAACTGCTTCGATATCTGTCAGAAATCGTGCTTCCTGTTTTTATTTAGGTAACCTACTGTGCTCATTATGGAAATAGGGTCTTCAACTTTTTATCTCTTTTGACTTGCTTTAGGGGTTATACGATATTTTCCTGCTAATTCTTGAATATAATTATTTCTTATAATTAGGATCTATCGTAAACATACAGGGCTTTTTTTGTAACGTTACACATGGATATTTCCTACAAGTAACGTTAACCGGCATAGTAGGCAACCAGTGATACGTTAACGCGTCGTCAGTGTGAAAAGAAAACAATTCTTTGTGTCGAACAACAAAGACGCCGAATAATAGGTCTAATATACCGTATGCCAGCACGATCCATGGACAACACCAAAAGATATGATATACAGTATGCTGGTGAGATGCAGTACAAATGGCACTACTATTAATGAATGCGTCGCTAACACTGGTTGTCTAGTATGTCGCATAACATTACTTGTAGGAAATACCTAGGTCTAATGTTACATAAGCAGCACGGGATATCATATAATAGACATGTTATTATTATTAAGTAGATTATTGCGGTTCGGTGAACGTGATGGAGTACGCTTAATGAACCGAGACGATGGACATAGATTATGAGTGGGGAATTAATGTTATTCAAGTGGTGTAACATTATTTTCCTTCGTAGATTCTGCTGAGGATGGTAACTTAGTTGCCGAAATACGTATCTGAAGCTCTCCACTCGTTAAGGTACCAAGAGTATCTTTGTTTTTATTTTTTAGAAATCTTTGGATAACTGTTCGAATACTTAATTTAATAATTGTATTTGCTTGGCAAAGGGGCTTTTGTTTATTTTTTGTTAACAATAGAATTTACGTTTTCCAACATTCAATTGTCGTTTACTCGAAATATTTCTTACGTAATGTGACAATACGATGACGTCACTACACATAAACGAATTTTGAATCGAAAATTGAAAATCGACCCAAAAATGATTTCGTTTTTACTGAATTTGTTCCATACTTTAGGAGCGCACTGTACATATATTACCCATATCAAGTTCTAATGCATTAGATGTTAGCGTCGACCGCCACCACGCGATTAAAATTTGAAGTGCACGGGGCAGCAGTAATTGAGGGAGTTGTCGAACACCTTCTAGAACTTATTCTGGGCCGATGAGCAATCACAAAACGGTGCTGCTTGCTTGCGTTTGTCCGAAAGGGCTCTTCAAAGCATGTCTCGTTTTCCTACCTCGTTTGAACATACACTGCGTGATATACAAACGTGCAAAAATCGCTTGTAAAAGAACTTTGGTTGCAAAACGTCCGATTGCCTTCATCGCAAGTATCCCTTGATTTCTTTTATTGTTTAAATCAAGCTTTTCATGTTCGGAAGGCTATCGATACTTGCTGGAACAAGTATCTTTATTTATATTTAAATGGTGCTTTTAGTGATCTTATTTATATCTACTTTATACACTGGTAAATACCTATATATATATGTATGTGAGTATACTTCATTATGTGTTCGATGACTGATCGTTTGCGTGCTAACATTATTCCCATTCTTCTACACAATACCATTTAACATAGTGTGTGTGTGATAATATTAATGTACTTGCATACAAATGAAATAAATACGCATTTTAATATAGGATACACACTCTGTGATTTTTCGTGCTTGTTGTAAGTCGACATACCTACAAAAAAATAATAATAAGAGAAAGAATCATGCGTTGTTCCATTTCGTGTTTACACCACATAAAAATACCAATTGCATATTTGATATTAAGCGACTTACGTCATGTACTCAACGTCACGTTAACTGACTTCGCCCAGTACACGTGCATGAGTATATCACAGAGTGTTGAGTGATGCCTCATTGTATCAGCTTTTGAAATATATACATTGATTGCATGGCTTTAGGAAAATTAGCTTTAGTTATCTTAAAATTGGCTTCAATTATCTTTAAAGATAATTTCTCGAAAACGCCACGATCGTTTAAAAAAAAAAATGACACACCGTGGTATTTCAAATGAGGTATTATCAACCACTAGTGGAGTACCTTGGGCTGGAGGGCCATAATCCGTAAAGGATAGAAAGGACTATAGGCTGGTATCAGTAACTCACGGTATCGGGAAATCCACTCACTGCGGCTAGATGGTTGAAGATATGAAGATTGTCCCCGTTCTATATGGTTTCCAGAAAAATAGATCTACAACCACTGCTATGGTTTCTTTTCATAATGCTGTGACACACGGTAGTGAAGAGCAGAGAACAATCCTTGGTATATTCGGCGATCAACGCAAGAGCGTTTGAGGAAATTTTTGTTAAGTAAGCTGGAAATATATGGAGTTAGAAGCAACGCTGCGGATTGGTTTACATCACCCATAAAGGATAGACTGCAATTAGTAAAATTAAGATTTATAAAACCGAATGCTGCAATGCGAAGTCGTAATTTTGTCAAAGTTTTGGGTGTAAAGCTAGAATCAACTTAACTCAGAGGGAATCACTATAACAGCTTAGTTGATAAATCACGTGGTATATGCTACGCATTTAAATGCCTATGATTACATTACCATGTTTGAAATCCCTATACTATGCCAAGGTTTATTCTAGAATACAGTATGGTATCCTTTGGGGTACATCATTAATAGTGCAGAAGGTTTCCATTGCAATATATATACCTACACACAGATTTTTAAAAGTGTGTAAAGCAACTTACGCACGTATGCTAAGACGTGTGTCGGACTTCGGTCATTAAATACGTCAAATTGCAGCTAAGGAAAAGAACTAAATTTAACAAAAGCTATACGAGGGCGGACAATTGACGTTGCAACAATAGCCGGCAACGAAATCGGTTGTGAGACGCCGGGTAAGACCTCGTTCCAATTAAAGGTAGGCAACGAACTCGCCTTGCGGCGGACAACCGTCATACCAACAATAGCCAGCAACGAAATCAGTTGTGTGGCGGCGGATGAGACGTCCTACCAATCAAAGGCCGGCAACGAACTCGTCTCAGGGGCGAATAACTGTCGTGCCAACAATAGCCGACTATGGAATCAGTTGTGAGGCGGCAGATAAGACGTCGTGTCTATTAAAAGTAGGCAACGAACTCGTTTTATGGGCGAACAACCGTCGTGCCAACAATAGCCGGCTATAAAATCAGTTCTGAGGCGGCACGTGAGACGTCGGGCCTATCAATGGCCCGCAGCGAATTCGTCTTAGGGGCGAACAACCGTCGTGCCAACAATAGCCAGCGATGAAATCAGTTGTGAGACGGTGGATGAGACGTCGTTCCTATCAAGGGCCGGCGACGAACTCGTCTTAGGGGCGAACAACCGTCGTGCTAACAATAGCCGGAAAACGAAATCAGTTACAAGGCGAATATGCGTCGTGCCAACAGTAGCCGGCAACGAATCGTCCTTGAAAGGCAGTTGACGAAGGCGGAAGGAGAAGTATCTCACTGGCCTAGAATAGTGCTAATGCACCACTATGGTGTATTAGCACTATTGGTGGTGTCAGATGTCGACTAAAACTAAAACAAGTTTAATTAAAACGACATATGTCCTTGAATGAATTTACAATCAATCGAAAAATACATACCGGACACAGAAACATTAACAAAATCAAATAATTATCACCATTATTTCAAAACAATCTACAACACATGGCTCTAATGAGTATAACGCTCTAACGCGGTATAAAATATATAATAATTTATCTTCTTATATAAAAGATACTTGTTTATAGGTAATTTCGTAAAACACTTAGAGATTTGTTATTGTTTCATTTGTTTTATACATTAGATGAGTTTTGTCTTGTGTTTCCCTGCATTAATTTAGCGTCAGCGATCAAATCTATTGATTCTTCAATATTTAGGATGCTTAGTTTTTCTGCGCACACGCTGTATATAATGCACAGTTGGCTTTGCGTGCAAAAATGTATCTTTTTTGCAAGCAACCGTCGTACCATGTGTTTCTACGGCGTAAAACTTGACCCAGGAAGGTGCTGGATATTATAAATCATATCCGTTTTCGTTCCCTTCTTAATTTCCATTGTGTTATTAGTTTTAATTGATGTAGATATAGATATTACACTTGCGTGTTTTAGATATGCTGCGTGTATGAACATATTACAAATTCTTGTTACTTAAACGAGTTGACACGATCGGCATCTTATTTATTTATAAAGAAAATATGTAGGATATCCTGGTTAGAAGGTAAAACATAATCTATCGTACGAAACGATATATATTAAAGAAGGATCGAACTTACTAAATCGCGAAAAAGGAATTTTAGAACAGTTTAATGAATATTTTTTACCAGGAAAGAAAACGGACAACCTGTATATTTTTCTTAAATGCGCACAAAACAGATGTTTTTATTTATGAGCGTTACCCCTACGCTCATAAATACTACCTGCCATTCGGGTCAGGCAGATTCTTTCGGACGTATTACACTAAATGTGTTTATAAGTAGAGAGAGATGTGTATATATTTCCTTTTTTAAACGTGCATGTTAGTTATGACTTTCGTTTATTCGGGAATTGGTTGACAATGAGAGCCGACGGGCTCTTGAAACATATGTCCCGAATTTTTTAAAATCAATTTGTGTGGTGTGGATTTCCCGATACTGCGGATTACCCAAGAACTTCGTTTAGATCAAGTTCTTTTATATAAATTACAGGACAAAAAGGCGCCTAGTTATTCTAAAAGATCACAATTTCTTTATTAAGTATATCATAACTTATCAATTATCAAATACATGTTACTCAGAAGTCGGCTTGTGTCAACTTGACATGAAGGGAACCCAAGTTTATATTATTTTAAATTTCATTAGAAATTACCATTTTGAAACATTCCCATATACATGTTTAATTTAGAATATTCCTTTATCTCGAAACCTACTGTATATACGATACAGCAGTGTATGTAGTATCTCAACGTTGCATGGCTAGAACCGGCTGTAAACCCGCAGAAGAAAAAAAGAAGTAATGAAATACCTATATCGAAAATTATGAATCACTTTATCGTAGTCGTAATTTCAAATTATGCTTCCATCGTAAAAGAACGCAACGTGCTTCCTTTATATAAAAAACCAGTAGTTAGGTATATAGCCGGCCATCGGTGAGTCGTTCCAGCAGCCGGTATAATAGTAAATGAAACGCTGAAGCTTACAATTACATAAAAAAAATGAATAACGAATGGAAATTGAAGTGTGAGAGAAATATGAACTATCCACACAGTAAAAAATTATACTCCTGTTTATGTATATAGAAATAAAAAATTAAATTGAAGTGTATTATAGATTAAGGAAAAGGCATATAAAAAAGCGGCTGGTAATAAAAACAAATGTCTATGAGCCTAGGTAAAATCAAAGAAATGTTCGACTGACTATATTGAATGACTTTTAAAGAACATCTGGAGTTTGTGTCTAAAATACAGGGATGTGCCGTGTGCACATTTGATGTTTTGGCAGCACTGAGCAATTGCTAATACTCAATACCTTTATTAAAAATTTAATTTGAAGTTAAAACAGCCGAAGGATGCTCATCACTTCTTTACGTGGACTTAGAATGTCGCCTCTTGGGAAAGTAATGAACCGGCTAATTCTCTACTGGCACCTTTAGAAGGGCAGTTGCTGTAGTGTGAAGGGTGCAGGCGTGAATTAGTGTTTCTATTATATAATGCATCGGATGTGATCCACGTAAATAAGTATGCTGCTATCATTTAAAAATCATTTTAGTAAGGTAATTAAGTGGTGCGTTACTAGGCGATTCAAAAATAAATGCGGAAAGAAAACAAAAATTGGATATCTGAGTTTAGGAAGAGAGAAGTGAAGGGGGTCGAACAGATCCCCTTATAATTAAACACAACAAGAGTAGTTAAGGTATTAATGAATACGATACAAATAGGGGTTCGGAAGGTTTTACAAATTAACTTCACGGATTCACACAAGAAACCAGGCTTGCAAAGAAGTACAAGGGCAGTTTCTCTAGGCACCGAAGAAGATGAAACGCCAGCGGGCAGTTGTTGTAGTGTGAAGGGTGCAGGCGTGGATTTGTGTTTCTATTGCATAAGGCATCGGTTGCGATCCACGTAAATAAGTATGCTGCTATCATTTAAAAATCATTTTAATAAGGTAATTGGCGCGTTACTAGGCGATACAAAAATAAATAAAACGTAGAAAATTGTCTAAGGAGAAGAAAGAATATTTCAGTTTAGGAAGAGAGAGGTTAAGAGGGCTCGAACAGAACACCTTACAGTAGTTAAGTTATTTATTAATTCGAATTCAAATTTTGTCGGAATAGGTTGTATTTCTTTCATTAACTTGATACCGCCACCCACAATTTTAATTAGATGCGAGGGAAATTTGTGTATTAACGGATGTGTTTGAACATCATTTATTTCCCTTATAAAGAAAAACGTACGTATTTCAGTAATTTTATGAGAAAAGTCGCGATTTTTAGACATCCAGGCTTCGTTTTTCCACGGACATCCACTGTGTTAATTATAGATTCATTATTCAAAATCCATCTTATTTGTAAAGTTTATTACCCTTACCACCTCGATGAGATCCTAGATACGTATTTCGGCAACTAAGTTGCCATCTTCAGTAGAAACTACGAAGGAAGATAATGTTAGACGTCGGTATTTTTTATTATTTTTTACTATTTTAAGCCACCGTATCCTATTTTGTATTTTATAAGTTTATTACCTTTTCGAATTCATCAAACTCCGATGGGCACCTAATCTTCCACTACGGGATTTGAATCGACCCAATCTTAGATTATTATTCAAATTAACTACCGAATCGTTCGTACTCCAACCGATATTTCGAGGTGTCGCATCGGGTAATCTATGAAGGTCGTCGCGGACTGGACAAAGGTTGACTCACAACTCACAGAACCGGCTGGAATTATGACAATATTAGAAAGAATTTCGTTCGCTTCTCCTACAATAGTATGTTATGTGGTAAAGTTACGTTTTTAACTTTTAACTGGTTCCTTTCTTTTCGTATTCCACGTGAGGTTCTCAACTTTTTTTTTTATTTCTCGTTTTATTACCTTCAAACACCTTATATCAGCCGTTTGTGTGTGAATCTGTATACAGGGCGTTAAGGCTTGCTTTTATCCGGCGAACTTGAGTAACATATGATATGTTCTTTAACCCTGGATGGTTACTGTTCGTCGAATTGACCAAGCTCATTTACTCTTTATCACATTACTCTTTTATGTGTGTTCAAATTATGCTCTTTTTGTCAACAACGTTAGTTGA
>JARFOC010006575.1:0-11124 GCA_031763485.1 Osmoderma eremita | reverse complement strand
CAACTTAGTTGCCGAAATACGTATCCAGGAGTTCTTCACTCATCGAGGTGGTAAGGGTATTTTTTATTTTTTATTTAACGTGTTAACGCTACACTATGATACTACGGACTATATCTAGTAAACTACGAAGTGGGAGAGCGTGTGTGTTTGCCAAGCGTAGAACGGTTTTTACAGGATGCCCGCACAAGAAATAATGCACGAACTAAACAACACTTATGTCTATACACGGGCATGCAAAAATTCTTGTCATACATTACACCAACAATCAGTTACTCTCGCTGGAAGAAGGCATTTTTTATAACCTGTAATGCATCTTTATGCTCCTCCTAACAACATCAGCATCAGCATCAAATCGGCTATCATCTTCAGGCCGTTAGGCGCCATTGCCACGTCGACAACAGACACTCGGCGCAAATATGTGGATGGAAGCGGTGATTGCATTAAGGGAAGCCATTACGAAGAAAGGCAATATGCTGTTGGTGAGCTGTCGCACAGTAGATATTAATTACGCGAACTAAGAGCCAGTTCAGCTGCTATATTGCATTGGAGTAGCGGCAATTTAGTCGAGTTAGCGTCATGAACGTCATTACCCGGTTGAGAGCCCTACGTACTACGTATGCATATGTGCCGGGGCAAAATATTCTTAAGCGGATGCGTATGCTGAGAAAAGTATAAACAAAGGTTATATACAGCAATGTTCCAATATTTATTTATCAAGGGTAAGTTCATCATTGTTCAAAGGCCTTGGTGATATCTAATATAACTTGCTATTGTGTAAGTAAGTAAGTTGTTCTGCATAGTTAAATGTGCATGTTATGCAACAATTTACGTTTCGCAATCCATGTACCGTTTCACTATGCACTATAAACGCATCCTAGTGTAAAATATGATGGGTTTACGCATTCTATAGCCCAAAGTTTGCTTTTGTATCACATTGCACATTCGTTAATCATGTGCTTTAAAGTTCCTAGTGAAGGAATGTAATATAATCTGCGGAAATGTTAAAGTTTCACAATGATATTTTCGGCCTCTACCAATAAGAAAGAAACCTATGGATGTGTAAAGCTGCCAAATAACTGTCATTTCTTTAAGTTCAAAGTTAAAGACATATTCTTTTCTCTTTATTTGGAATAGCATTTTAAATCTATTTGTAAATAAATAATAGATACACTAGTAACGTTCACATCTTCAATAATTGAATAATATCATAAATCTGTGATTACAACTTCATAGAATACTCTTGTTTGACCGTATATTTATACCTTAGTATATGCCTTAATACCCATTCTTTAAGTATAAGTCTTTTCTTCTTCGGCGTTTTAATAATTCTTATTAATGGATATTGTTCGTTACAAATCATTATTTTTTAAAGTCTAATAAGCTGAAAATATTTTATCTCGTTACAGACAAATCATTTGTAATATCAACTTAGAAACTCCTCAAAAGAAAATTGCTTCTTTTGCATTCCGTTTCTAAGGAATAGGCGAATTGGAGAGGAAAGAAAATAAAGATTACCTCCATTCATCTTAGAAACTAAAATTTATGTCTTCCTCAAACTAAGGAATTTGGAATTGTAAAACGAATCTATACTGACACGATTTTCAGTAGCAGTAAAAGTACATAGATTTTGCACAAGTAGGTAATGAAACTGGCAGAGTAAACAGAAGAAAGATAGAAAAGGAGAGAGGGGACGAGTTGATTGCGGGCGGTGGATATTTGGTTAGTTCTAAAACAACAGAGCGGTCTTACGGAATTGGTTCACTATTGGTCACAAAAATTAAAGCGGGCGAAGTAGACACATTAAATTGAATAGTAATTTCCATTATATTCGGTTTTACCACTGTGTTAGATGTTATTTAACTTCATATAGGCTTTGTTCGAGTTCGTGTGAGATTGAGCAAATCAATAAGAAAACATTTTTGTGAAAAAAGTATTGAATGGCACATCATATATGAAGTCCAGGATGAAATTGTTGTGGTGGGAATACTTTGCCAACTCTTTTGGGTTGTGGTGGATCGATGGATTTTTCATTTGCCGGTTCTAATAGTTTTCTAAGTGAGTTAGTTGAAAGTTTGTCGTGAAAGCGTTGGCACTTTCAACCTAGCAAAAACTAGTTCGTAGAAATAGATTTGCTGTAAATGAGGAATTTAGTACATCAAGGAGCCATCAAGCCGTGTTTTAGTGCTACTTTTAAAACCTATATTATACACATATGTCACGTAGGCACGCGTGAAGTAATAATTTGTTAAAATGAAGTACGTTACATGTTGCACGAATGTGTCAAAACTTATGTTAACACATGTAACTGGTAGGAATAAATAAGATAGAATAATATTGGGTGTGTGTATACTGCTGTATTGGCATTGATATCAAAATATTTTACCTACTTACGCCTTTTATGAGGTCTTGAAGTTATGCATAAAATACAGGAATGATTAGACATTAACTTAGACTAACTAACATCAGATTTTATATTTTGATATCTGCTGCTATCAAAGTTGTAATTTGCAGAAAGAAATAATTTTAAGAAATTAAGAAGATGCACTACTTTGCTGTTGCATAATAAAACTGGAACTTCTACCGGTATTGGCTTTTAAGTTGCGTTAAGGAATGGAGGAGTTTGTAAGAGCATATGTGACGGCAGGTTAAATATAAAATAGTAATGAAATTTTGGTAAAATATTTTCCTAAATCATTACTTATTTATACAAAATTCAAAAGTGTTTTGTCACAAATTCATATTTTCATGTTCGCTAATAACGATACTATTATAAAGTTGTTTAATGGGACTTAAACTGTTCCTCTGATAGGTCCAAGCATACCTGAACAGCACCCACAAAAGAGAATGGCAAACGATTCACGGATGCTACGTCATCACTCAGAAAGAGAGAGAGAGAGAGAGAGAGAGAGAGAGGGAGAGAGAGAGCATTAGATCTCACCTAATCACATACGCTCTTCAATGGCTCTCTATTCAGTGGAAAGCAGTGGTGAGCAGATTTTGTGACATACTTTCGTTACAATATCGCTGCCAAGAATTAATTCACCGTCCAGCTCGCGTGATGCATCGTAAGAACTTCTCTTCTGATTTGTTTTTAAATATCTCTTGATTGTCATTTATTCTGTTAAATGTCTATGCAAATAGTTCATATACACTGTATCCAAATTAAGTGTTCACCTTATTAACTTCGTTATTATTGAATCTATGAAGTTGATTAAATTAGCAAATTAGTGGGATTTCTTGTTCTGAATTGAGATGGCGAAAACAAAAAAAAATGTAGAAATAATAGTACCTTTACCACTTTGATGAGCGAAGAACTCCGGATCTTCAGAGATTCTGGTGAGTATGGCAACTTAGTTGCCGAAATACGTATCCGGAGTTCTTTACTTATCAAGGTGGTTATGGCGTTTTTTATTTTTACTATTTTAAGCCACAGTATCCTATTCTTTATATAAAAAACAGAAAAAGAATTAGATATTTCATTTCGAGATATTCACCAAAACACTTTTCTTTAATGGAACACCTTGTATATCTTTGCGTATCCTGAAGGCAAATAAGATTCTTCAGAAAAAATTGTTAGACATTAAACATTAATACTGTAAACTTGAAATAAAAAGCTCATGCACTTTCTGATAATTGTCAATATAATGTGCAAGTAGGCAATGACTGAATATTGTGGAATAAATGATCACAAAGAGGTTTCGCTAGTAACGTTCAAATAAATAGTCTCTTGTGATTAAGAAAATAATTGGTAGTTGTTTATAAGTTTAAAGCAATTCATTAGTGTTCATATTCGTATTGACGTATTCACAATGTACAACCTATTAACAGGACAAAAGTATACAGAAATGCATACAAAGAATTCACTAAACAGAGTGAATTCTGCCAGCTGCGGATAAGCTTAGTAAAGAGTAAAAGAAGCGGCTAGATGTTTCAGTTTATTAGAACAAAATATTTTTATTCTGAACTATACATTTGCTGAGCAGGATCTTTAATAGTATATGAATAGAAACTGGCGATCGCGCATCAATTCGACAGCCTGTACTATCCGCTGACTTAACCTCTTCAGATGTTTATCTCTCGGTTTTTGTGGAAGACAGTGTTTATAAGCAACGGTATCGTGATGGAGATCAAAATTAGACGCACTTTAAATAAAATTTCTAGCAGAACTATCATCAAAGCGACAAGAAGTTTCAAATTGGCATCGAACCATCAATTACTAAAGAGCGATTTTTTTCTCAACTGTACATATATCTGATCAACACACATCTGTTCGTGAACGTGGTTATCGTACGGTATATTTCATTTTTATAATAATTTAACGAAATCTAATGTAACGTCGCTTTCTTTAAATTTTAGCTTACCATTTTGAAGTGTGTTTCAAACATCATGAATTTTGGCGTCAACATATTACAGATTCGTTCGCCTTGAAGTGTCGTATATTGCCTCTTGTACACCTAGGAGATTATCACGAAATCCTGGAGGCGAGAAGCGTACGCTCTTGTATAACAATACCGTCTTAATGGTGATTGCTAAAGACAAGATCCCATAATGGAATTAAGTTTAATTATCCGTGCGACGATGAAGGCATACTATACGGGCTAGAATTATTAGCGTCGCCGTCACGGTTAAGAAATTCTCTGAAATAGCAACTTTGTTATTGGTTTTTGCGTAGGGGCTAAGCGGTTTCGTAATCAATTATGAAATCCGCTGTACCGCCCAAGGTTTCTCAATTGAATTATCCCGTCCACGAAGGAGTATTTTATAGATACGACGTGTGTATTTTACTCCGAGATTTCTAGAATTATTTATGAAGTTTATACGTTGTATTCGTTGTTTATGGTATAGGCGCAGATTTTGGGTAGACCAATGATAAACTAATGAAGGGGTACCGAAGGTGATGTCACCTTTTTTATATAAATTAATGAATAACTTTACTTGTTACTGAAGCGCAAAATAATTGCATTTGTTTTTAGTTAAAATTATTATGTGCTTGTTGGCTAACTTTCCTAACCCTTCCCTAACTTTTCTAACTAGTCAACAATAACTAATTAATGTATGTACTTCTTTTAACAGAGCCAGTCATATCCAACATTATTGCAGGGACGATGTCTACGATACAGCTCGTCGCTTCTCAGGTCTTCTAGGAGATCTTTTGGCGAACCGTTTTTTCACTTTAACAATTGTTTCCCAAACAGTTTTCACCGATCTCCGCTCACATCGTTTTTGTCGTGTACTCCGCACGTTCGTTCGTATTTCGTTGTTTATTACCTAATATACTCCCATAAAGGGGCACACCTACTATTGACCTTAGCGTTCGCGCTTTTGTGGCTCTCAGAATTTTTTTTTTCCGTTTTCCAACTTTCTATCCTCCTCATCGCGATAAAGCTATTATGGGACATTCGGCTGTTTTATAAATGCGTACTTTCTTTTCCCCAGACAATAATTAATTTTTTCATGTGAGTAAGCGGTTTTATTGGTTTGTGAGCGTACTTCACAATGTTTTTGTTACTAGATATAGTCAATACTCTTGGAAGTAGTTGAGAGACATTACTTGTATTGGTTCCTTGGATATACTGAAATATATTTCTATATTGAATTGATAGTAACATGAAAACAAGTTAACACAGTATATCTGACTCCTCGCCTCACAATCATCATCATCAGTCATTATACATTTACTGCAAGGCCTGCAGGCCTCTTACTGTTCTCCATGTTTCTCGTTCTTTTGCCGGTCTAATCCAGTTTCCCCCAGCTATAACCCGAATATCAATATCAAGTCCATCGTTTAGAAGGTCGACTCACAGGACGTTTTAATCGAAGAGGTTGCCAGCAGTCGTCTTGCACATTTTTCCTTTGTCTGTATTGGGAGGTGTCATAAGACAATTTAGGGTCAGCTAACCTTCTCATGACACCGGTTATTTTGGTCTATCATTTGATTTCCTCATTTCGATTCCCGACTGGTGCATTAATGAAACTAAGGTCCGATCCAGAATGATTTATTTCCTTCATATATACACACATGTTAACATAGATGTTCTCCAAACTAAATAGGAAAAACAATACAATACATTATAACAAAAACTACACAACTTAGAAATAAATACAAATATATATATACAGGGGTAACCAAAAGTTGTAGTTAGAGGTATAACAAAAATTACAAAAAATAGCTCGGAAATTCACGTATTCATGAAACGCATGAAATTAATTTATTTATTTTGAAGTGACAAGTGATCCAACATATTGGATTTACGATACTACTGCGGTTTTTGTAATTTTCAATGAAACCCTAAACCTGGTGAGACGAATTAATTTGATAGATTAATATCCTGGATACCTTCAGCTGAAGTTAGATAATAGCCAATTTATCTCAAATGAGAAAATAGCAGCCAAGAAAGTTTTTTGACATTTCTAAAGTCCTGAAATCAACATCATATTTCCCCGTTGGTGTTTGGTAACTGGTCTGTAAATAGCAGTGCACCTTGTAGTATTGGAATCAGCAAACTTATATCTAAGGAGATGAATATTTTTTTGGTAGGGACGTTTTATTTAAACGACGTCAACAATTACAAGATGATAGTTGCAATGCAAAGGTATAAAAACATATGTGTTTGACAGTAGATAAGTAACATCAAAAGTGCCAAAACAATTAATCGTAAAAAATGCCATTATGGGTGCAAGATTTATTGTTGGAATCACCATACTAGCAAAAGCAATGAGGGGGGTAATAATGGCATTTCTTACAATGGATAAGTGGACAAATTCTAATCTTCTCTGGCTCTTTTTCGTTTATTTTTCCTTCCTCTTATTTTTGCTGCTTGTTCGCACAATAAGGTACATCAAATATTTGGAATCACTAACTTACATTGGTGCAGGGAAGAAATGGTTGAGAACCGGGAGTCAAGAAGATCAAAGCGCATACGGTTAAGTAGAACGAAAAGTAAAAAGGTGATACGAAGAGCAATGGTTTATGATAGAAAGCAAAATGAACGAGATAGAGGGGGAATATAAATTCAAAGCAATTTTATCAAATTGTTAACAGTCAAAAAACAAAGAAGCAGGCAACGGAAAGATAAAGACGCCCTACTAACCGAGAACGATGAACAAACTAAATTAGTGTGGAAAATTATTTTAAGGAACTCCTAACTGAGCATACAATTGAGAGGAAGAATATCGAAAGACTACAAAAAAAACGGCGCAAGAGAAGCGAGATGAGATCGAAATACCAACAAAAGATGAAATCTTATTAATAATATGTAATAGCCAAAATAGAAAAGCCCCTGAAAATGATCGCATACACATGGAAATGATTGAATGTGGAGGATGGATAATACAAGAGGAAGTGTGTGAGCTAAAAAAATGGATAGCAGAGCAAATGCCAAAAGAGTGGGAACTGGTGACAATTGTAAACATTCATAAGAAGGGACATAAGAAAATATGTGATAATTACAGAGGCATTACGTTATTAAGCACTGTATAGAAGGTATTAACGTCTCTCATCCAGAAAATACTTGTAAGCATAGACAACTTGATAGGAGAATATCGTTCTATTAAAGGAAAACCCACAGCAGAGCGAAGAGGATACTTTTGAAACTGTTAACAATATCAAATACTTGGGAGTAAAAGTAAGCAGGATAGCAGACAACTTTCAAGAAATAAAAGAATAGGTGCAGCAAGTGAATGGAATATTTTGCGCGAATAAAAAGACGTACACAGATAAACAACTTAACAAAAGCACAACTAAAACGCTACTAAGACCTATTTTGATGAGACAATGACGTTAACAGAAGAGGGAGTAAAAATTCTCCAAACCCAATGAATTATGTAGGAGATGAACGAACCGAGGAAGATAGGAGGACTTGAGAGGAGAAATGGTGGTAGGCGTTGTAAACATGCAAAGAGTGAAATGGTTGGGGCACATATACAGGAAAACACCGGAGGAGCAAGTGCGGGCAATAACAGAATTGCAATTGAGAGGAAGGAGAGCGCAGGGAAGACCAAAGACTAAATGAAAGGACGAAGTAGAGGAAGCCTTAAGAAAAGCGAGAATAAGAACAAGAAGGAGAACGATTGTCGAAGATAGAAAAAATTAAAGGTGGTAGCAGTCAAAGTCTAGGAGAGCGTAGGGGATTTGGTACTGATCAAGCCGTAAAGAATCTAGAAAGCTTCCTCATGAAAGCGGCGAAGCTCCGTCTGGGGTGTGGAGTCATATGTATATCTAACTTATACCTAGTATATAGGTACGCCATCCTAAATGCTTTTAAAGGGGCTCAATGGGATTTACGTCTCGGACTGTGAAGATTTCTCTAGGATCTAAAGTTCTTGCTTGTCCAACTACAGGTGTACTGTTTATGAACTGATTTTCGAAAAAAAGTAATATATTTGGCAATGTATTTTATTATTTATTATTTTAACATTTAAAACCGATTCAACCACATTAATTAGGCGATACTTGTGTCACCAATCAGGGATCAGTTTATACAGGCCCAAATATGTTTACAGAGTACTGCAGCTGCGATAAATTTGGACGATAAAGATGAAGAAAGTAGCCTAATGAAATCAGAATTTATTCATGAATGAGGCAAAAAGAAAAGGGATGTTACATTTGTTGTTCTATTCTATTTGAAACATTATTTTTATAAAAAAAAAGTTCTTATATTTTATATATTTGACAAATCATTTAGTAAGTAAAGCTTGCAAGCGTTCTAGGGCCGTATAGCAAACACAATGTATCGGATCACTCTTCACATCACAGCAAGTTGATTCATTCGAGAGATGTGTTGGCATGACCGATTGGTCATTGGGTCGACAATAGGAATCCACGTACTCCTAAACGTGTTCCGGATTAATCAATTTATTGTGAGGTAAGGAGTGGTCCGATATATTGCATATTGTAGGTACTGCATATCGACGATCATATTCAATATCTTTATTTTTACTTTTCGTTTAAAATTTAACTTTGGCTTGCACCTAAATAAAAATTGTCAGCACGCATCCGTCAAAACTACAAATGTTGTCGGCCATAATTCAAATTTTTCAACTCTGCTTCGAAAGAGATATTGGCGGCTCGGAATTGAGCTAACGCCGCCCGGATAGATGTGGGTGACACAACGTAATTCAATGAAAGATATTTTTCATGACTGAAACTAACACAAAGTGCTGTATGTGGACACGCTTTTATACGATGATTCGACTTTTTCGATCTGACTTTTCTGCAATCTTCTCTATTCCCGTGACTATTCGGTTAGTTTGAATACGGTATACGATGAGATTGTAAAATAAATTATACTTAAAAGATAAATAGTTGTACGCACGTTATTTCTGTGGTAAAGTTGTGTAGCATTTAGTCTTCACTCAAAACGAAAGAGCCAGAATTCCAAAACAAGAATTCTGGGAATACTAAAGTACGAGTATGTACAGTACATACAGTATATACATACATGAATCAGATTTTCTCCTCGCCTTTCCTGCCTGTTTGAATTTGAAGTAAACAAAACTTTATGCTCTCAGCAGCGCTGATGTGGTGATGTGTATTGAAAGCTCCATTGATTGTTAGAATACGTGCAATGCATACGTATTGCCATGACTTATTTTTAAATGGAAACTAATGCTTCTTAAGCAAGATATAAATTAAAATCATGTAATCTCACGTAAGAGAGAATTCCTAAAAAAAGGCATTTTAACTTAGAGAAATTCTTATTTTCACATTTAAAATACAATTTAACAAATTGGTAATTATGTCCAACAACTTCAAACTATACTAAACGCTTATTAAATTCGGATACACCAAAATTTGAAATTTATATCTTTAAAAAAATTACTATAATTATCAAAATTCAATAGGTTGCAGATTGATATAGGTCACATGAACGGAAAATTAGATAAAAATAAAAAATAACAAACAACTTGTGTCATAAAACTTATTAAGACCCTCTTAGCTTGACTTCTGGCACCCTAAACTTGGGCTCGTGCGACAAAACCTGTCTTATAACTAGTGATAGGGGTAAGATTTAGGTCGATAGCGGGAAATCTGTACCAGATAATCAGACGCGCATTCTAGTTCCTTGTGGGAAAGAAACATTTATCATTGGTATACTGATTGTTTTAAAATTTAATATATCTGCTAGCATTTTTAAAAATAGTTTTTCATTTCCTTATAGTGTTTTTGTATTCTCTTTTGAGTGAGCTAGGTTTTATTATGCACAAATCAAATTTAACTTAATTTTAAAAGAAAAACATGAATAGAGATATAATTATTAAGTAAATTGAAATGTGCTAACTGATTGCTCGGGTCTCTCAAAAGCGTTAAAAGAAATTGTACGAGAAGTTATCTGGTGCAATTTATTCTACTTTGCCAATGACAGTTCCTCATATAGACAGCGTCAAACATTTAGATACTTAACAATGAGTTGCCACAAATACCAATTGGCTTATTGTTGCAAAATAAATTAGTAAATACTATATTGAATACCAGCTGTCCCCGACCACGCGTTGCTGTGCCATCCGCCCTACAATAGGCGTAATAGAAGGGACTAACTGTCGAACCTGACGGGTGACATCTCAACATCATGTATTTAGTAAGTAGGGGAGACCGGGGACAAAAGTAATACTTTTTAATTGTAGGATATATTTACCCGACTTAATAGAGATAAGATAAAATCAATCAAAGTTTAGGAAAACCTCATGTATTATCTATCATTGCATAAATACTTAAACATCACAATATGGACATTAGAATAGTTACAGGATTCTTTGTCATTCGGTGCAATTGTTACTTTCGTCCTTTAGGCCCAGGACGAAAGTAACATGGTATGGGGATGAAAGTAACGATTCTGACTTTTGATGGAAGTCAATAAAACATTTAGTTTATGATGAAAAATGTTTTATGTGAAACATGAAATACAGCAAATTAAACAAAATTTGTTACATTTTTCTTTAAAAAAAGAAACAATAACTTCTTTTATTAGGTACGAAGTGCTTGATCAGCACTAAAAACTTAGTATGTTCCAAAACCAAGCGACAGTGCTGGATGACGTTTTAAAAATCGTGCTAACCATTCCGTACCAGCTAACTGGCTCTCGTGCCATACTGCTGGAAATTTTTTCGAATATTTTAACGCTAACT
>JARFOC010006564.1:0-11124 GCA_031763485.1 Osmoderma eremita | reverse complement strand
TGTTGTGTGATGTATAATAGTTTGTGTTAATTTACAAGTTATAAAAACAATAAAGTATTTTTTTGATTTAGTAACATCATTGATGCCCATTTCTTGTCGCTCGCTGTTACTCCCTACCAGACAGAGACCGTCTTTACCGGTTGAGCCACGCATATTAATGGAATCCCTAATGTTAAATTTCAAATACCAATCGTACCAGTCTTTCGCGTATTCAATTATCCCAGATGATTAACAATTCGATGGTAGCGATTGCTTCCTGGCTCACGAACCTTTATAATAAAAATGAAACGACAAGATGTTGTAGAGAAGATTATTACAATATATACTACTCAATCGTTCGGGTTCACTAAGCGTACTTCGTCACGCTTCAGAAATTATGGTCAATTTTATACGAAAATCACTGCAAGTTCAAGGTGTTGTATATATACAAACGATCTAGCCTAAAAAAATTGCATGCACACCTTTATAGCAAAGTGATATTTTTTTCAAAATTATCAAAACTGAATACAAGACGAGTCAAAACTCTAATATATTATTTTTTCAATTATTTTAAATTGATCACCCTGTACTTTATTTTATAAAAAGCAAGATTGATTTATGCACCTTCATTTTTATTAAGCACTTTCTATACTTGAAGTCATTAATTTCTAAGATATTTTAAAGTCTTCTTTTAAAAGAGAGATCTTTAGAAATTATTTTAATATAACAAGTTAGTCACCTGGTTCTCGGAATCTGTGGCAGCAGTTAACTATTTCATATAATATATAAAAGTACTTTCTGAAATAGCAATCGTATTATATTGTTTCTGTTTAGTGTTTCACCACCAAAGAATACTAAAAGAAAGTAGTTAGGTATTGTTAGAGTTGTAGAAGCCGTGTCAATTGAGCGCGACCAATATAACTTCTACAACTCTAACAACCCAGAACCAATATAACAAAAGTATTTTCTTGCCAATTTTCATATTTCTTTTGATATTTATAGAATGCATCTCCTTAGGAAATATTTACTGGTATGTTAAACATTTTTTTCATCGTTTTCAATATTTATATTTTTTTAAATCTCAAAATAAGAATATATCACATTTATATAAAACATTGATAAACGATGGAATAAGCAGTCATTTTCATGTAGATACAGATTTTTCGGTTCCTGTAGTGATGAATCTCTTGGATGTGTTGCGTGACGTTCAACCCTTGAACTTGAATTTTTTGTGGATGCTGAAAATGAAAGAAACTTTAAAACTCTAACGTTTAACGGTCTAACCTTTATTTTCCACTATGTTTGATGAAATCATCAAATTGTATCTATTAATTTACGTAGCTAATTGTGCGCATGTATTTTAGTCTGTCCTCAGCAGCGCCATCTATATGTCAACCTTAATAACTATACTAGTACACATATTTTAACTATACTGTCGTGAACACCTAGATTCGTTTCAATCCGAGCTTAAAACTGCACGATTTCCGTAGTCCCTGCGCATTGCAAAAATAGTGTTCCAACTAATTTTAGGACCATCCGCAGCACGGTAACAGTAGTTTGCTTATCATTTATATTATACGCACAACAGCTAGACGAAACGATCCATGTGCAGTACACCTACAGTACGAAAATCGGCGTGGAACTCGCTCGTGTTTCTAAACATGCATAGGAGATATACTGGTTGCAGAATTTCGAAGATTAGCTTGGTTATTACAACAGATAACGAAACGGCTTTTCTGATGACGAATTTTGACTTTTGAACAGCTAAAACGGCAAGAAGACTAACAATTTTAACGATATCCAATATTTAAAACCGTAAATTGACTTGAGTAACAAATATGATGGTCATGTGACCTGTTTTGTAACTACCAAACAAGTGGGACATCAAAATTTCATTGCTTTTGGATTTTAGATATTTTTACAATTAAAATAAAAATGCATGTTGGGAATTTGGAGGGACGCCAGTTCATTGATCTGAAAATAATTCAGAACATCGTCTTAGAATCGGTAACACAACAGTAATCGTTTTATTGCAGTCACAACCATAAACCTATTAAAATAAACAAAGTTTCTCTGTTGCCACATTGACGTAGTGAGTAAATAGGTTTGAGTAAAACGTTCCCTGTCCTTAACACAACAATTTCTTTTTTAAATATTTTCTAAATCTAATTCGAACGAACTCATTCCTAAAAATCAGCCGCTAGTTTGTCTAATATAATTTTTATACCACATTATGTTCAGTAGCACCAAATACCTAGTATATACCTACTGGCTGTTCCACCACGATCTGCAGCGATCGATTTATGGAAAACTATTGACAGCGATTTGGCGTAATCGAGCAAAATATATACAAGGCTGTAAAACAAGGCTCTCGAAAACAAATTAATTTAAGTATAGAGATCACTACAGGAAATTGAACCGGAATTTTAAGGTGAAATCAAAAATATAAACATATAGAGTGTGTTATACACCTATCCCTCGATTTGCACTGAAGATCAGTTCCTAATAAAATCATGCAAATCGAAATGGTAGATTGTTAACAAACTAAAAAATGTGCTTTATACAGTCATTTATGTTAACGTAAAATAAAAGATACCTTAAAAAATATACAAGTACATTCATATGTAATTCGTTTTATTGCAATTTTCATCACTCCACGGTACTTGATGCGATTCTGGTTCGCTAGTTGCTGAATTATAGACTCAGATCTGTGGCACTTGGTAATAAATTATGTAATTAACAATTGCGTTTGATTTTTGGCTAACTCTGTATAAACATCCTTATGTTGACTTTAGCATTTTTTAATATATCTCTGAAATCGGAGAAATAGCTGAACATTCGGGTCATTTTGTAGGAAATGATTACCCAATTTTCGCCTTAATTCAAGTCCTGCTGCAAGTCTGAGCTGGCTCAGACTCCTCTCAATCTGGTTCATCGTTAGGATCATTTGTTTCGGTCACCATATTAACTAAATCATCTTCATCCAGTTCTTTATCCGGCATAAGTTCTACAATATCAGTATCAGCTAAGTCCTCGAAACCTTCTCCTTCCAGTGTGTATGCCAATTCAATAATCTGAGAATATTCATGGTCCAATGTTAACATACTGCCCTTCAACTACATCGGCCATACTTTTTTCATCAAGCATTGAGCGTTTGATTGCTCAGTCTTGGTGCATGACGCTCGAATTCTTAACACAGACTAAAATTGTAATTCTTTTTCCAAGCGTCCACAATTGTAAGAGATTCATCATTTTCCATTTGTTCTAAAATATATCTGAAGGTTCGCTTAATGTACAGCGCATTAAATGTCGAAATTATCCCTTGAAATAACGGCTGCAGCAAAGAAGTCGTGTTGTTGGGTAGAAATACAACTTGCACATTTTCGTGTTATAAAATTAAGGATGGCCTGGTGCATTATCAATTACAGAGGGACCTTAAAGGCAACCTCTTTCTGCTTAAATACCTTCCAATGTCTAGAACAAAGAAGTTATGACATTAGTCATTGATAAGTATTGCAGTAACCCATGCTTTTTTATTGGCCATCAAAAAGACGGGAAGATTGACGATGATTATTACTTTAAATGAGCATGGCGGTTCTGATTCGTTAATAACCAATGGGTTCATTATATGGTCGCTATTATATTAATACAACGATGTTAATATGTTTAATATAATAATTTTATTGAAAACTATCTGTCTACATCAGGACAACCTTACATGCTACTACTGCTATTGTTCTGTGTTGCCACCCTCTCCGGGAGTGCCAACTGTTTCTAGATGTACACTTATAATAGTCACCTGACGCGTTGCTACAGAAAATAATTGTTATGCGGCTTCTCGCTATTTTAAAGCCAGTACCTAACTTGTAAGGTTTAGCCAAATTAGGGAAATAACCGGATCAGGAGTGTATCAGTTGGATATAATAATTTCAGCAAATTTAGCTGAATATTGTTGTCCTGCATCTGAACCGGCGGCGAACGCAATTAAAAAAGTTTGTAGAAACATGTAGCCACATGTAGAATCGATTCGAGGAATGCCTTTTATACCTCGAGAATAGGCGTTCCAGGTGCCGCCACCTGATAACTGATGCCAGTATCGTAAATTTCGCCCTTTGGACAGTATACTTACATGTATACTTACGCAGAACATTTTGACGTACAAGCGATATTTGTGTTACTTACAATGGCTTAAAGAAATCATCTTGGCAAAAAAATGGAATTATCTTCACTTCTTTTGTTTCCGCACATCAAACAAAAAATGACGTGGTCAACGTTTTTCGACGGCTGAAGAAGCTTTACGGTTGATGCTTTCAAAATGCATATTTTGGAAGTACCTCAATCTGAGTGGAAAAAGTGCTTTGAAAACTGGTTCAAGCGCATGCAAAAGTGTATTGATCTTCACGGAGAATATTTTGAAAAACAATACAACCCATGTACTATAATTAATTTAAGTGTATGTTCTCTATTCCCGAAATATAAAAGGCATCCCTCTTATTAATAGGAACCAACAACATTGACGCCGGTATAATTTATTTTTGAAAATTTACAAATGCCAACACACTTAAAAAATTTACACCGATTAAAGAGATACTATCCTAGACTTTTGAGTGACAAAATCAGGAATGACATCTTCAAAGTCTATTTCTTTAGACACCTGGCTTTCAATGGACATCAGCGACAAACTGTTCCATCTTTTCTGAACAATTGTACTTCTCAATTCACTGTTGATCGTTTTCAGTTTTGAGAAGGACCGTTCTACACTACAGTTAGAGACCATCATGCATTCTAATTGCTTTTTCAATATTTGGAAAAGCGTCTTCAATATTATTTTCTCTTAAGAGATGATATAATTCCGAAACATCCATAGCCTCTTCACGCTCCCTATTTCGGACACCTCTCAAATATTCTGTTAGGTGCATTCCATCTCTAACTCTTTTGTGCTAATGTGATTGTAATAAATTTTAGAAAATTCCACACAGCCACAAACAGTTGATCCCTAATTAACGGTCTAGTTTACTAAGCAAATAATTTATCATATCCTAACAGTAAACAATTTAGTTGGGCAAGGGAATAATTCCGAATGCGTTGGTATGTAAAGCAAACAAAACAACTTTTCACAGATTAGCTAAGACCAAACCAGCAATCAACTTGTAAACCTTGTAATAGTAATCGAATCTTGTATAGTGATTGAAAATTTCTATCACCGATTCCGCTGCTGTCATTAAGGTTTGAGAGCCCCATTGATCGCGGCCTGGGCTCTAGCACAGCGAGCCCATGCGTACAGATGGGACTTGTATTTACAGACTCACTTATTTCCTATATTTCTATTTCCTCTGTCTTTTTAGTTTCAGTTAAATATTTGATTTGCTACACACCCACCTCAATCATTTTAACAGAAAGTTGTGTTTTATTATGTTGTATTACCTTACAATTTTTTCCAAGTATACATTGTCATTTACAATATCAACATTGTTTTAGTTTTGAGGAACAAGAACATTCATTTAGTCTTGAATAATTTCTGTGGTTTTATCTCTTATTTATTAATTTCAATATTTTCAACGGGATTATTACGAAATATTTTTATTACAAATACGTATTTTTATTAACGAATTGCTTTATCTTTTTACTTATATTATAGTCTGTAACCATACCCTTCTAGTTTCAAAAAATTCATTTAATTATTTAATTTAATTATTGAAAAATCGATTCTGAAATTTAATACCGGACTGCGACCAGGAACACATTGTTCTGATGTATTGTGTTGTAATACTACAGAAGTTTACATAAATTTTACAGTTCATTTCTCCCGTATTTCAATGAGCGGCGTGCTCATTCATCTGATACTACGCCTTCTAAAATATGTCATGATATATACATACATCCGAGCCGCTCTAGATTTTCGTCAGGCGCCGACACAAGCGTCAAAACGTTTTTGGCCGCAAGTACGAGCGCTTCGCTTTAAAGTTAACAAGAAATGCCTATTTTCGACACATCGCATCAGAAAAATATGTTTACGGTCAAAGCACACGCATTAAAACACATGACAACACAATATGTCAGAACCGGCTTACTTGTTCGTACAATGGATGGAATATAAAATTTAAATAGAAAAAGTCAATAAAATTCGTTTTCGTGTCACTAATTTGGAGCGATGTACTGGTTGAAAAATTCTGTAAATTTTGGAACTTCGAGGCTGATTCTCAGAAATTATTTATACATTTTTCCAAGTATTCATTTTCTAATCCCAGAATGAAAAAATTCAATAGAAATGCTGTGTGTTGTCTCATAGTCCTACTTTTAGTTGAACAGCACCAATTCGCCGTAAGATACCTTACCAGAACAGTACCGTAAAAGTTGCCAAAGACTTAAATACATACAATAACAAAACATTTACGAATCTCCCTAGAAGAACCTCTTCATATAAAATAAGACTTTGTCACCATTAGTTTGGGTTATAATTTGAAACTACCCACAGTATATTAAATCGAAAACAGTTGTTAGTACTCCTGCAAAAAAAGATATTTAATGCGCAGATGTATATACGACCGCACATCTTATCCTGAATAAATGGATATGTCAAAACAATCTTCAACATGTAGCACAAGTAATCAGGCAAAACTGAAAAAACCATTTGCATCTCGTTACGCTTTAAATCGCCATACATACAGATACTTACCTACGTAATGTACTAAAACTTATTATGGCCAGTGCTGTAAAAAAATTGACATATTTAACTTGCGTCCGGGATTCCTAAAAAAAATGGAATCAATTTTAAAATCTAAAATAACTGCTGTTACAAAAAAAGAAAGTCCGCTTAAATTTTTGATGAAATGTCATTTTATCAAGAAACTAGACTTTTTAATGATGGTTTTTCTACTTTTAATATACAACAACTATGTGACGTAATAAAAATTCTCCGACAGAAATGTACCTATACATGTAAGTAGCTGTGCAGACGTATGCTTTAATTGTTTTATTACAATACATATAATAATAATATGATATAATGTTTATTGCCCAACAGTACATACCATATTAAGGACAAAATAAAAATGCAAAAAAACATACAAAAACACAAAAATTGTATTGGGTGATGACTAAAATGTTTAGTGGAATTTGAAGTACACGAAAGAATCAAGGAAAACTGTCACTTCAATTGCGCTTTTATGTAAACCGTAGTATGAGCACTGAAGGGATGCAGCGCACAAAAGAGAAAAAAATTGTGCTTTTAGTGAAGAGACATTAGTAAACATCCTAGTGTGGCGCAATATGGAACCCATGAGCTTTGTGGCAGATGAAACAACTAATTGATGAACAATAGGAAGAGCAAGGGGCCCAGATTGGAACCTTGTGGCACACCATCAGATGTGAACTTTCTCCACTGAATGAAAACCACTATAAGATACATAAAATTTACGGTCAACTAAGTAGTTAATAATAATAATAATGCCACAAGGTGTCACTGAAATCGAATTCGAGCAATCTGTGTATATCATGATCGAGATGCTTTAAACATGTCAGTGTAGATGGTGTCAACCTGACCCCGCGTATCCAACGTCTCCACGAAGTACTGTGTAAAGCTCCCCATACTTGTAATTGTTGTATTTTATCAACAAAACCATGCTGAGCAATAGAGAGGTGACTTGCAAAAGCAGGATAAAGATGCTTATAAATAACTATTTCGAAAACCTTGGATATATTCGATATTATAGATACTGATCGATAATTGTCGAAACAACAGGACAAATTCTAGCAAGTTTCCAGGCAGACGGAAAAGTACATGTTCTCAAAATTAGGTTAAAAATAGTAGATAAGGTTAGCGCAATCCCGTAAGAGAAGGCTAAAGATTAGATCAGGCCCAGATCTGAGCTTGCTCTTCAGTGATTTCATTGCAGAGAGCACTTCTTCGGTACATAGAGTAGAAATATGAATGTATGCATTAGAACAAACGGCACTTCTTTTAGATGAACACGTGGATGAAGCTTAATAAATACTAAGAAAATGATCCGAAAACGAATTAACTATTGACTTCGGTTCATCGAGGCGTTCCGTATCTTTGTACATAACTCCGGGAATTCTGGTACACTTCTACAATAAAAGACCAAAAGTTACTTGCATCCGAAGGGAATGATAATTCAACATTAAAAATGTAAAAATTATATATTTGCAATTTTACTAAAGCACGCATTCTCACGAAATCACCAGACCTCATATTTCTTTTACGCAATTTGTACTTCAACTTAATATTCTTAATAATGTGAGCGGAAAACCAAACTGGGTACACCTGCTCGATGTCTATAAACAGGCACATATCTATCAATCAGACTATCCCTGCGAATGTATTCTAGGAAGTCGGCCCATTCATTTCTATTCAAAAATATTCACTTTAGAAACCTCTTTTCAAACATTCCAATGAATAATATTAGAAAAACTAAAACCAGTTGAAGCGTTTTCAGCGCTTGGTGTATTGTATATATGCATCTATCCTTTCAATTCACTATCATACTTTGTTTGGTCGTATATATTTTTAAAATTTATTATTATTATTGGCGACATCTGTGTGTCGGTTTTGGTATTAACTAACTATTGTCCATATATATTTATATAGTATTTGGTAGCGCCATAGATACAATTCCTTCAAAGTAGTGTTACACACAGGCACCCCGATGTAAGCTTTTTTTGGTTTGGAATAGGAATGATCACAATTAACACAGCCTCTTCATCGCTTTAGGGCTTTAGTGATTTCCATATCTAAACTTTCTTGTTACCACCTCTTCATAACCCTCAACTTTTACACCGGATTTAGTTAACCGAAAGGCAAATATACGTTATATACGTACAGATATTATTTCTATAGTAGTCTTAGTAAACACCAAAAATTCCCTTACCACTTTGATGAGTGAAGAACTTCGGATACGTATTTCGGCAACTAAGATAATGTTAGACGTCGCACTCTGGGAGATTTGCACCACACAGAACACCACTTGAATAACACCACCACTTGAAATATAGTAGTGTTGTTGGTCATAGCTTGAAACCAGAATGTATGAATAAATAAATAAAATCAATTAAATGTAATTTTCAGTAATATTCAGTAAATACGGGCATGGAGTCCTTATGAGCCAACAACCAAACTATTCTTTTGCCCAATTATGCGATACCTTGAACATCGTAAACGACTTTCTTGAACAAAGTGATTACACAGTCTATACCATAAGATTCTATGAGAGTCTGTTCTCTCTTAGCGGAGATTCAATAACAATGAACGAATTAAATGTGATTTATTTAATA
This sequence comes from Osmoderma eremita, assembly GCA_031763485.1. Classification (NCBI taxonomy): domain Eukaryota; kingdom Metazoa; phylum Arthropoda; class Insecta; order Coleoptera; family Scarabaeidae; genus Osmoderma; species Osmoderma eremita. The sequence continues at coordinate 1,854 of JARFOC010006564.1, read as the reverse complement.
TTTTAATTGACATCACGAAAACTAATTTGTACTCATCCAACTGTATAGTGTCAATAAAAACCCTTTTCTGACATGGATATGTAGAAAACACGGATAGAAGAAGAGAGTAAAAGACAAAGAGTGACATTACTGTATTATAGCCAGTCTCCGGTTAGTGACTGAGTATTCTTTTTAGATTTTATGCTTCATCCTATTTAAAACAGACTATTGTAATTAAGAGCACGATGCTTAATACAACATCAGGTGGAATTTCACTCTTATTTTCCTTTTATTATCTTGGGCGACCATTAAAAATTAAATGCATTTCCTAATATTTTCCAATGAGAATAAACACTGGATATTGTACAGTTTGGTATCAACATTTCAAAAGTGTGTTAGGATTGCGTAAACCGGTAGCAGGTATTTCTACACCATCTATGTGTGATTAACAATGTAACAGGGACATATTTTTCAAGATTAATTATTGCTTGTTTTCTATTGAAGATTGGAGTGATCTTGTAAATATATAAATAGTAAATTAGCATCGATTCTCTACTATTTCTTCTTTACCCGCTTTATTCTATATCGTTGTTAATATCTATTTCAATCCAATCGATATCAGAAGAATAACACAGCTAAAGAGTACTGGCTGTTTATAATCTATACTTTCACATAGCATATCTGCAACGCTCACATTAAAATTTCATCACCACTTTCTCCCATTAATGGTAAACAATTTATTTGCATATGGTGTATTACATAAAAGCAAATAATCAAATCTTATTAAAATTACAGCTATATACAATACAGGGTCTCCCAAGTTGAGTGGCCTATTATAATATTTTAGGGAAAGAAATACTCAAAAATTCTGAAAATAAGTAGACTGCCCTAGACCAAAGTGATCTTTGAGAGTAAATTATTTTCACTTTTGCATCACTTCCCGTTGACCGGTAGTCGCCATTAACATTCTTATTTTAAATCGAATGTTATAATTTTTATTGCAAATTCTGATTATAAACGTTATTCTAAATACAAAATGTTAAGGTTTTCCTATACCTAAATGTAACCAATTTTGAGATATATTCAAACATAGGTAAAAATGCCCTTCATATAAAAAATTATTTTTACGACACTTATTTGTACGACAACATTTTTACGACAATTTCAAGATTCAAGTTGCTTATCATTTAAAGGTATAACCCTTAGGCTTTGAAATCAGCCTAAATCTCCTTGAAAATTTTTTAGTCTGGTCGCGATATGGTGTCGAATCTCATTATGTTTAACTGTCCAAAACTAAATGTTCTTAAATGGAACACTCTGTATATTTTTACATCATGATGCACAGAATCAAATTCTGCAGTGATTAGTATTAGGTTTTCCTATACCTATTTCTTTTCGTTTTCCTATTATTAATAATAGCATATTTTGCTAGAATTTTCCCAATTTTTCGCGATAAGCTTCAACCAAACAAAGTATTTATTGAGTTAACACAAACAAATTGTACAGAATGAGGAAAAATGTGGAAAATAAAGAGAAAAGTAAACTTGTGTCACTTTAAGTTCACTTTTAATGAACGTCTTCAAAAAAATAAGTATGCCTTGAAAAGCAGTTTTTGACAACTTAATTTTTTCGTAACAAAACTTATAATTAGTTAGTAAAAGATTTTCTTTTTTTAAATGTTTTATTAATATTAGTGTTGGTTCTTACGTGATAAAATACAAATGAATAATTTTATTTGTTCTCATGATTTTTACCTTTTAGGCAAGACTAAATCCGATATTTATTCTGAACTAATAAATAATAAAGTAAAGATAGCAAGGACTGTGGGGCAGCACAATAAACACACTGTTCGGATTACTCCTCCCGCACAAAGTA
>JARFOC010006543.1:0-11128 GCA_031763485.1 Osmoderma eremita | reverse complement strand
GTATTATCATTTAGAGGAATACCCATTCCTTTGCATTTTCTTTTCCATGTTTTGAGGGCCTGTTCCAGATATATTTTCAACAAGGTAGGGGACAGACAGCATCCTTGTTTCAGGCCCTTGGTGATCTTGAAACTCTTTGACGTTCTCCCTTTTTGTTTAACTTTTGCTACAGCATCTATATAAGTTTAAAGTAAATGGTTTTATATAAATTAACTTTCAAGTTGTCAAGTTGTTGTAATGCATAAAAATTGCGAAGGAGCTGCTCTGATAATATTTATTTGTATCTCCAGATGTGATACACACAATTCATCGGTAATTTCAGCTGTACGAAGTTTTATTGTTACCTTTGAAAGAATATTATTATATTCCAGCAAATCATTTGATTTATTGTCATTTGAAATAGAGCGGTAGGTGTTTCTTAAATCGTGTATTCAAACTTCATACATCGACGGTCTAATATGAGTAAGAAACTTCAAGAAAACAATCAAAACAATATAGATTTAATTTTAAATACCGCAATTTCATTATCGCTGCGTATATGCACACGCCTGTTAATAGTACAGCACCAAAGCGTCGGTTGCCACACAACCGTGAAACGCAGTAAATACACAACTACATAGTTTAATCGATAACCTAACGTTTTGACAAAAACCTGACAGGGAATTCAGTGAATTGTCGTGTAAGTTAACATGGAGGGTGAAGAAGCACCGGTCGAACACAAAAAGGAGTCAGAAGAAGAACAGAAGATCGTAGAAAAGAAAGCCAAGCGTCGACAAGGTAAAGATAAAGGGACCAGACGACGCAGACACAGGCACGGGCGCAGGGAGAGCTATGCCAACTTTAACTTCGACATTCCCGGGGTGTTAAGGTTGGTTCTGGGCGAGAAGACGCAGAAAGACATGAATTGTTCGGTCGGCGAAGATGTCACCTCCGAGAAACCGTGGAAATTCATCAAGAAGGAGCTGATCGAGGATCACATGGAAATGAACGAGAATTCCGAATTCTTGTCTATACGTTTGGATATCATAACGTACCCTAGACAAGAAATTTTAATTGGGTACGCGCCAGATGAGACCAGAGAATATGATGAGTTTTATGTGGTACTCGCGGAAAACGCTGAGGATAGAATCAAGGAAGTGATAGAACGAATCAGGGAAGAGCAAGAAATGAAATTGGCGCGAGCTATTCATAAAAAGATAAGACGGTGGAGAGGTTTAGGTAGTGAGAAGGAAATTGAAGAATACATAGACAGAGTCAATAGGCCTCTAATAGAAGTAGAAGTTGAAGCTGCATACCCCATCATGTCTCCAAAAGTCACATTCAAAATTAGACCCGTAGAAGCGGCAAGGGATGGGTATGCAGAACTCCTCTGTGATCGTTTACAAATATCTACAATAGCAAAGAAAAGATTACATCTCGGAGTCCAAGTTGCCCCAAGTGTAGTCAAAGCTGAAGCTCAAACCGTGTGTAGCTACCCAAAGAATGTGTGGACCCAGTATCATTATGAGTTCATGCCTGTTGAAGCTCTCTCTAAGGATTTTGAAACTAACATTAAGGATTACCACGGCAACCAATTAGATGAATTATGTGACTATATCAGGGTGAATCACGCGATCAATCTTTATATGAATGACTATGAAGACTTGGTAACTGACGTGCAGATGACGAAAGCACCTCAAGATGTCACCTGGGATGAGTATATGTCTTTTGCTGATCTAAATGAAGCTAGGAATAAAATGATATGCTCTGTATGTTGGCATCCTATTTGGACTGGAACAGTGGTTATTGCCTACGCTGATCATGCACCTAATATGTACAGGAGGCACAAATCAACAATAGATGAGGTATGTGTGTTGTAGCACTTATTATATATATACGAATGTATATGTTCACTATGTTTTCTAATCAGTAAGCCATATTTGATATCTTAAATACTCTTTCCAACAATAATAGGTGAACAGGATAATCCATGGCATCAATCCAGTATTAATCTGGTGCTTCAACGATGGTCTCCATCCAAAACTCTTCTTAGAGAGTCACCGCAAAGTTGAAGTGGTGTCTTTTTGTCCATTCAACGAAAACCTAATCGTCGGTGGCTTAAGCAACGGGCAAATAGTAATTTGGGATATCAAAAACAAACTCAACAAAGTCGAAGAAGAAGAAATCTTAACCACTGCCCAACAGAAGTACAGAGTTCTGATGTTCTCACTCATGGAGTGGATGAAGAACACCAGAGACTTTTCACGAGTACGTCTGACGGCGGAATCAAACATTTTATATTCACACAGTGCCCCCGTAACTAGCATTAAGTGGATGTCACCCCATTGGAGAATCAGTAAGACTGGCCAAGTCGAAGAAATATCGGAAGGTGAACCGTATAGTTTGCAATTCGCAAGTTCTTCTTGTGATGGAACCGTGTTGTTCTGGGACCTCTTAGCTAAGCCACCGACGGGTAGTGGAGATTATAAACCTCACCGAAAGTCAAGAAGGTTGAAGGTTCGACCTAGCGCTTTGACCATAGATGTTTCACCGTTTCGCATGCTGAATCGTCTACTCATGCCCCACTATAGACTGATGAGCTATAACACCAAAAAAAATAAGCCTTTTCTTTTATCATGTGCAGAGTTATTACCGACGTATGTAAACTACTCTACTCCTGTTCCGGATGCGAAGCAATCATCTATGACGGAGCGAATGATTTGCGAGGTCGAAATTGAAAAGCCACCAATACCTCCAAAACCGATAATGTTGTGTAGTTCTCTAGATGGGTATTTTACCACTATGCAATGGGAGGGGTACGATGTAAATCCTGGCGAGGTAGTAAATCAAGAAACGGTCAAAATATTAAATGTGGGTCGATATCATGATGGACCAGTCACTTGCATCGATAGAAACTCGATTTGCCACGACACGTTTCTGACAGTTGGAGGTAAAGTATTTGCGATTTGGAAACAATCCTACCAACACAGACCGATACTATGGAGGAAATCTAGACATAGATACTTGCATGGGGCTTGGAATGTATCAAATCCAGCGATGTTAAGATTATCAAGGTCTGATGGGAACAGAGAAGTTTGGTACATAATAAAACGTACTGACCGCATGTTTTACGAACAGAGTCTATCAGGCGATGCAGTTCTAGGTTCGTACACTCATCCACCAAGGGGTAAAGACCTAAAGGTGTTGGGTGTAGCCGATTATAACGGAACATTCAGAATCTTCTACGTACCCGTAGCTATGACGGATGTTCAAGAGGCACAAAAACTCGAAAGGCAATTAGAACGTGAAGTTCAAAGAAAAACAGAATTTATTAAATGGCAAACTAATTGGTTGAAGAATAACCAACACATAGTTGAAGAACGTTGGGCGAAGAGACTGGAAAACCAGCGCAGAAGAGAAGAGAAAGCTTTAAGAGAGCAGCAACGCATATTGGAGGAAAAGCAACGTTTAGAGAAAGAACAAATGCTAGCAGCTCAGAGGTCAGTTCCACAGCCTGGACATTACCTCGAATGGGCCGAGGAGCAGTGGCGCATTAAAGAAGAGGAACGCATGAATAAGGTGTTGCTTGTGAAAAAGCAACTCAACCCAGATTTATTAGTTTCCCAACAAATGCCGTTGAAGGTACTGCAACAAGAAGAGGAGCGGAAGAAAAAGAAACAGAAAGATAGGCTACAAAAGTCAGAGAAGATCTTTAACGAAACAGTAGCGATGCTCTTTCCAGACGTCATAAAGAAGAAACCTCCGCCTCCACTCGATCCATATGCCGGAGGAGATCCACGAGAAGATAAAGCAGCCTGTTTGGCAGAATTCGCCGCGGTATCCGATATGTGCCGAGAATACATCGGCGAAAACGTTTTCGTCTATGATTTTAATTGGAAGAAGGTGATACAAGCGGGTAGGGAGAGGAGACGCGCTATGGACAGTCAATATATTTCATTTTCGCATAAAGATCGTCACGAACAGTTGAAAAAGTTACGACTGGCGAATTTTCTCGACCTGGAGGACGATGCTTACTCTAAGTCTACAAGTAAATACGATATTCCAGAAGACGAGGGGGACGATGAAATGAGTTATAGCAGGGCCACTGAGGAAGATTTTTAAATAGCATGAATATTTTATGTAAATATTTTAAATAAATAACCTTAAATCCAATACCTTTTATTATTATTCAATTACTGCCGGAATACAAAAACAGATCATTAAAATGTACAAAACCAGTTTCCGCTATTGCCATGTCATCACGTTTCGCATACAAACTATTTGCAGTTCCCATACAACTCCGTTTATTTAGCCCAAAATAATGTTTGCAGTGAGTCTAGCATCCTATCCAGAGGTATAATAATATACCGGATATATTATATTGAAACTACATGATGTATTCATTTCAGTTGCTCGATTTCATTAAAGTTTTATGTAGAGTTAACATTTGTAGATATGCATATGTAAGTGTTACTAGTATATACTGTTAAACTTTTTTATTTCTTCAATATATACAAATATTTTACATCAATATGTATGTACATAGAATGATTAAATTAACCATTCTTGGATAGACTGAAAACCAAATAAATAATTGTATTCATTTTTTGGAATCTGATTATCTGTACTATACTTTATCAAACAGTAGAAAGTAGAAAGTATAAGCTTTATATTGTCTATTGAAACAAACTACGAGGGATGTCCGGCTACAAAGGTACGTTTGCACGACACACCGCCTACGTCGCTTCGATCAGGTTGAAACTTGCACGCATTTTAGATGTGCATATGGACTGCATAGGTGGCTATTGTGACAGCCGTACAATGTCAGTGCCAGCGATAATATAGTTAGGATAGATGGGGCACTTACCGTTAAAATTGTGTGCCTATCCATCTGGTGGCCTGCGAATACAACTAAACAGACTAGGCCGCCAAATGCCATATATTTCAAACTTAGCAGGATGCATAATTCCGTATCACCGTATGTAAAACTATTCATTCTTCTGTACAAGTTTTTTTCTCATGTCTAGAATATGAATACGATTAAAGTATTCGAAAAGGTTATGCCAATAAATAAATAATGATTTCTGAGAAATGTAATACAGAATAGGTAGCCTCACGTATAAATTAATGTAGTTTAGAAAAGCAGCATCGTTTTAAAATATCGTTTGCATGCTTGCGTGGGCATTTAAAAATATAGCATACATGATAATATTTTGGATAAGACTGATATGAAAAAAAAACAGAAATTATAAAAATAAAGAATTAATTTATTAAGTAGGTATATGTTATTTCCACCGTTTTTTTTTTATTTGTTGCGCCTGCATATATACATATTAGGTCCCTACGGCGCCATGGACGCAAGTCTTTTCCCTGACCCAAAGGCAAATACGAAATATTAGAAATTCATATAAATTTTTATTAATTGTTTCTTCAGTGTGATGGCACGGCTTGGAATTGAAATCTATTTCACTTATTTAAAATACTTAAAAGTACACCAAAAAGCCCTTTTTTAAAACATACTTGTAGCAGGAAATTTAAAACAATATTATAAGATCCATACAATCCTTTGATAAAATTTCGTGTACAGTATCTTAAACGGTAAGGTACACTGCTAGAGAAGTCCTTTTGATAAATTAGATCATGCCATTCGAGTATTTTATCCTGACAAATAATGTTATTTTTGCAGATTTCACATCTATAATATTCACCAATCTTTTTGATATAAAACCACTAATATAACCTATTATTTTATCAACATAACGAAATATGTTTGATTTCTATAAATAAAGTACTCCATCTGTAATTAACAAGTGTACCTTTGTAACCGGACATCCCTCGTAGATACAAAAGCTTCTCGTTGTGTAAATCTACGTTTAAACATTGATCCGAAGTACACTTACACTAAATACTTTGCATATAAATTTTAAATCTGATGTTCGCTGTAAAATTTCAGAATAACCTACATTATGAAGTTCTTCTTTGAAGTTTTAGTTAGACAAACGTTTTATTTCAGAATAGTTACGTAACAAAGGTAAGTTTTGCGTCAAACATGCATGTAGTGTATAGGAGAATTAATTGAGTTCCGCATCATTTAATTCTCCTATACACTAAAGATGACGCGATAAAGGCGACACGGGGAGCGTTGTTGTTAGTCACTGTGAGTTCAGTTGTAGTCGTACCGATAGACAGTAAAGACGTTGAGTATTACATTGTTTTATTTGAGTGCGTCACCCAACAGATCCTACATTGGCCACGAAGATAAAACATTATTACGGCGTGTATAGAAAATAAAAAATTATTGCAAAAAGTCTAGAATAGGGGCCTCGCTCCGATTTTGAAAATTGTTTTTTTAAAGTGCAGATAACTGAAAGAGAAACAACTTGTCTTAATAAAAAAGAAACGTCGCACGGACAGGAGAAAGCCACAATTTAATAAAATAGATACAAACCTTTGAGGTTATGGATACATCGTAATATAAACACATTCATTGGTTCTCAACGTGGCAAAATGAATATTTAATAATAAATAATGTATATTATCGAATAGCAATTGACATGGTCTTGGAAAAAAATTTAAAGTATCGTTATTACGATGTATCCATAACCTCAAAGGTTTGTACCTATTTTATTAAATTGTGGCATTCTCGTGTCCGTGCGACGTTTTTTTTTTTTATTAAGAAAAGTTGTTTCTCTTTCAGTTACCTATACTTTAAAGAAGGAATTTTGAAAATCCAATCGACGCCCCTATTCTAGACTTTACCCAAATTATTAACAATTGATAAATGGGTAAGTGTGTGTATTACATTAATTAACAATTAGTTGCCAAGAGAAATAAATAAACCACGTGGTTTAACAGAGATTAAGGGCCACGCAGTAAAGTAACTCGCCCAGAATTTGCACCAAGGGCCGCGCACAGATAATATGTGTAATAGTTAGGCTAACCATATACCATTCATATACTATTTTCGTTTGAGGTTTGTTTAAAACACTTCATTGGTGCTTTTGAAATTATGAGCATTTGTATTCACGAAGCAAGTAATTAGACAAATGGAGACTGCCTCAACTATAATGAAACACGTATTGGTACATAAGTTACCGCAATTTCAGCCTGCGTACTTCAACTATAGCAACCGTCCATTAAAGTAATTACATTAACTTAATTAACGTAGAGATTCCTCTGGGTGGCACGCATAGCCAAACCAGACCGATCACGTCCGGTAATAAGTACATACAAGTAGGGAATGCGTGTTTAGCGAACTGGGAATTGGTCAACAGACTCTGGGAAAACGTTGCGTGCCCCGTGGGCGAAACCTATATTACCGACTCGGTTCACGCGTTCGGAGGAAATCAAAGAAGACGGTGGCGCGGTGCGGTGGCGATGTCGTAGGAGAATTGCCCAGTCTGCGAACGCAATTTCCTAGAATTTTAGATTTCCCTAGCGCCGGCGGTCGACAATATTCCCGGATAAATTTTTTATGAGCGTCCTCCGGTTTGCGTCCCGTCGCGAATTAGGAGAGAATAAAGGATGATATTCGAACTTTCCGTACAATGGCGCGTAAGTGACGATTGTGCGGATTGCGTGAGGGTTCGCTACCAGCAAATATTGACAGGATGAAAACATACATTTCGGAATGTTAAAGCATGTACAGAAAGTTCCACAATTATTTGAAAGCAGACTCGAAAGACAATCCATCATATTTTACCTAATATGACTAGGCGATATTTAATGAAATTAACAATTGAAACCGTATTAAGCAATTTATGTGATTGCAAAAAGCAATTTGCAAATTGAAATTTCTAAAGGGCTAACTAAGATTCCAATCATTGTTACCATAAGAGCATATGAGCCAAGTAATTTGATTAAGTTTTTGTGATGGTGTACGTGCTTTTGAAAAGCTGGTCATTGGCAAAATTTGAATATTCGGTGTTAAATATTCTATCTATTGTAAAACTCTTAACAATTTTGCAAAACTAACTAAATAAGCACGTGCGGTTTTTGATGATAAAATATAAATATTTACTAAGAAACAGTAATACGCTATTATTAATCGAACTAGTTACCATCACACTCAATGAGTTACAAACGTAACACCAATTTTTGTATGCCGGTATTGCAGAACTCTGTGGACAAAAAAAATCAACGAATCAAAAAATTTACGAACTGCATTTATTACATCAACTCGAGTTTTAAACTGTCTATGCTTCATACAGTTCTCAAGAGACAAAACGAGGTGGTAATCACTTGTCCAAATGTCAGGCCAAGTGCGGTAATGTTTGCCAGCCAAGTTCAGAAATTTTTCCCCGGGTTCCTCTTACGGTATGCCTGGCTTTACCCTGTAGGAATACCACTTTTTTTCGATTGACTAAAGAAGGCTGTTTTTGCTGAAGCTGTTCACAATGCAAGATAGGAAAATTCCTTTTGTTGTACACTAAACACACAATAAAATCTTGTTTGGGTGCAGGGAAGGTTTATTCACATTGCAGCTTTTTGCAAACTCTAGACACGTTGTACTGGAATTTTCCTCCACAACCTGTTGAATATCCTCGTTGTTAATGGCCTTCGGCCTCTCAGAGCGTGCTTCATCGGTCAAGCTGAGATTTCCCGTCTGATACCACTTCTGTGTCATTCGATCACTTATGGCATCATCTCCTCATGCGGTACATATTTTTCGCGCCGCCACTGCAGCGTTGGTACCAAGTCTGTACTCATAAAATAAACAACCTTAGCTAAAGTTTTATTCGTCGCCATTTTCAATTATTTAAATCTAGGATTTAAACAAGAAACACAAAAACAAGTGCTAACAATCAGGAATTAAGAAAAATCCATGGCACTCAATGTAAAAACCGTGCAAACTTATTTGATTACCCGACATTTTCTCAAAAGACTAAAGATATAATAAAGATACCGGAAATCTGGATAGTCTTAGTCGACAATTTTAAACTCAAAAGATGTTTCGCTCTAAGAAATGAACACACATAGATAAGCATCAATTTGACCTATTTTATTCACTTTTCAGTATAAGTATAGTTGTTGTGATGCCATATCTATTATCCTATTTAATTTGACTTTTATAAATGTAACTTTGAAATTTAAATGCTAAACAACCGCACAAACAACACCACAGTATTTTCCATAGAAAAGATATTCAGCGGCAAGCGCGGAGGAAACTGTTGAAGAAGTGAATATAATTACCTCTCATACATTATTCATCCGCTGTGTGTACAGAAAATACTAAGGTAGAGGAAATTAGGTAAAGGCGCTTACGTTAACGAAGCGTGCTCGTGACGTCACCGTCAACGCAAAATACGGTGAAATATTCACTTTGATATTATGCGTATGAAAGCGCCCTTATACACACACATAAAAGGCTTTTGTCTTGACCGCAACGTTGTGCAGGTAATCGGTATTAAGTAAAACTGAAACCTGGCATAAATATTGATTTAAAAGGAGGTATTTAATATACAGGATGGGTCTGATAAAAAGGCGAGCAGTTGTCAAGCAACAACCGTAGATACAGGAAGTATTAAAATGACAAAGGCGAGACCGTCCACTATAAAATTAGAAAATTAGAAAATACAGTAGAAGCCGTTTAATAGAATCACGTCTGGACTTGCCAAAAATTATAACAATAGCCGACTGATAACAATATCCGAGAGATATATTGTTCAAGCGTTTGTTTATGTATAGTATATAGTATCTTTACAGTTTCATTTTAATGTTACGTCAACTTAAAGTTTTTAATAGTAACAATTAACCAAGCATAGTAAAATATATTTATTTAAACTAAAAAATAATTTACAGTAAGAATAAAACGAAATAAAATACACACAACAAATTAATTGTTAATAATTGTCGATTGCCTTTGCCTCAATTTGAGTATATCACTAACAAAAGTTTCGTATTTATACTGCAGAGCAAAATCAGTGCTTAGTGCTTGCATACCGCGTCACAATACTTCTAGTTCTTGCATCATTTCTAGATTTGTTGAAATTTGTGCAGGATCCAATCCAATATCGCATTCGTTGGTAGCATCAGTTTCTCAATTCATAACTGAATATCCTCTGAAGTGAGTGGTTCAGCAACACTAACATCAGTATCAATAGTAATCCAATTTTCAAAATCTTGACTGATGTTAGTTGGACTTAAATGTTCAGGTTCTAATTCTGGTTCGTTATCGATGAACTTCTCATGTTTAAAACAATTTATTATAGTCCTTGACAATATCGGATGCCAGGATATCGATAAAATATGAAGGTATCAAGAGGACTTATTTTCTTGGCAATTTCATTGCTGCTTCTGTTGCCTCACATTCACCCATTTATCGTATTGTCTATTACACTTACATTTTCTTTAAGCGTTAACCCTCTTGGCTTTCCAGATTTGAACATCTTTTAAATACAAATGGAAGATCTTATTGTCAGGAATATCTAAAGGGAACTGTTGTAAATAAATAAAGATTAAAATGCATCCTCTATCATTGATAAATCATCCACACCCGTTAATATAAAAATAAGCCAAAACGGATTCTAAGAGGATTCTTTATGTATATACCTAGAGGAAATTAAACTTTTTACAAAAGATCCATGTTGTTTTTTACAGTACTTAGAAAAAAAGCGGATAACATAAACGATTTGATTATAAGATTCTTTTTCCGTTAGTTACTATATAAACGATAGGGACTTTCTATAGCTGATAATATTAGCCGATTGATAACATTATCCGTGATCACATTAATCGGCTTCTACTGTATAAATTTTAACGTATACAGAGTGAATTCTTATCAGCTGCGAATAAGCTCAGTAAAGAGTAAAATAAACGCCGAAACGTTTCAGTTTATTATGAATAGAATACGTATTACTCTGCTGTGCGGATGCTAGAAAATGTATCGCTTGTTTTATCTTTATCTAATATATAAATACATCGGAGAAAGAAATCTTTTCCGGTACATTAAATAAAATAAAATAACCGTGCAAATTATAAAGGAGATAATACTAAATGTATCTTTCCTATTAATTTAAAACCAAAAATGGGCACTAGGTCGTACAACCCTGGATAAGTTTACCTTTAATTTGATATACACTGCTAGCCACGACAGAGCTTGAATCCTACTAGCAATGTAAAATATCGACATAGTTGCCACACCGTTATA
>JARFOC010006532.1:0-11128 GCA_031763485.1 Osmoderma eremita | reverse complement strand
GTGTAAACGTTGCTTCATCAGTCGCCAATACAATGGAAAAAAAGTTTGGAATTTCTACATGTTTTTGTAGAAACCATCGGCAAAACTGTTAATTAGTTAGTTTCTCGTGCACGGATTACTAGAGCGGTGAATTTTGTGGAATAGATGTTGGCCTGTTGGGAAACCGCTCAGCGTACAATCGACTTGCAGGAGCAGAATTCTGGCGTACTTCACCATAAATTAACAACATGTCAACGTATTCACTGTTACTGCGATGGACCATTTGTACTTTCCTTATTAGGATTTATTCGGAAAAAATTACGTCAAACCAGCAATGCAGTGACAACAAATGAAACAGATTAACAGATGGGATAAGTAACAGACATCAGCCTACTTAGTAAAAAATTCACTAATAACCTATCGTGTACACTTACTTTGCACAAGTTGTTGATCAATTGTTTTAGCATTAAAGTTTTTTATGGTGGTTAATCACCACTAAACATTTTTAAAAAACTACAAATTTTTTTCTAATATTAATATCTCTCTTATTATGCAACTTTGTTAAGATATTTTTACGTTATTTTAAGAGGATGGCATTATTCTAAGATGTTTAATCACTCCTTGAAAATAAAATCACAAGACCGTAAACAGCCTGTATATTGATGGATCGCTGATTATAGATTCCTGAACTCTCCTTAAGTAATTCTCATATTCACTCCAAATATCATTCTTATATAACAGCCTTAATCTTTTGAATTGATCATGATAATATTGAATTATAATGAAACAATTAAGTAAGATTTGTTATGACAATCAAAACAATCTATTGCCCACGTGACTCATTTCTATAGAGTTTAAAAAATGGTGATAACGGTGGAGTAAAGTCCTTAAAACACGGTATACATCACATACGATACCCCATAATATTTTCAACAGTATTCACAAGAAGTTTTGAAGGAATGTATAAATGTATCATATGGCTAGCCGTTTATAATATAATAAATATATCATGGCTAATATTGATATATTAAATATAATAATTATATAAGAAAGGAAAATATTCTATGTGCAATTCAAGTTTTGAAGGAAGTATTGCTCTTATGGAGATCGTACCCCACCTTGCCAACTATTTAGGTAATTAATTTTCCATATCTTGTCGCTCTGAACACTATAATAAATTTATGTGCTAACTGATAAACGTAAACCTGTGAATTTATCGTAGAAGGATTTGCATTTATGGGTTATGTTCAATTATGTTCTTATACGAATGTTGATAGAACACTGTTGATTATTATACCACATGCATACCTGACCTTAAAGAAAACACAAAGAAATATCAAAACACACATATTATCCCTATTATTGCTGTTGATCACGTGTAATAGTGTATTTATTTACAGAAAATTTACACAATATAAATATACAAATATTTACACGTGTATGCTTACAACAAATTGAAAATCATGCCTATAATAAATTTAAAAAAAGAAGATTTCTGCCAATAGCCAATAGCACGTACGTTCAAAAGATGAAGTATATAAAAAATATATTTATAAATATACCTCTGAGATTACGCCATGAATCCGCGGCTGGGCGCTAGATGTCTCTGGGATTTTCCTTAAAGACATGTGCTAACGTTTGGTTAAGGATACAAACGATACGAACGAGCGACAGGCATTCCTCCGACGTGCACTGATGAGGACTATGTCAGTCCGAAACAGCTGTCTGTACGTGAGAAATGCCTGGAACTATACAATCAGACGTGTTGTGTGATCTCAGAGGTATATTTATATATTTTTTAAATATATTTTTATATACTTTACAATAAATTTTTTTGGTTCATCTTGCATCTCGTCCAATTTCTGCATATCTTCTTCAACTGAAATTGTAAAATATAAGTTAAATAAGACCAATATGATAAATATTAATTGTCTTACTTTTCATAACTTCTTTAATGTCATTTTCTCAATTCTGTACTAAAATGTTGTCATATCCTTGCTGAATAAGCACAAGCATATCTTGAATTTGAAATCTTGTATTTTTGTGCCTCATATCCTTGATATGTGCCCATACCAGTTCAATGGGATTTAAGGTGCAGTGGTACAGTGGTAATGTCAGAATGGTGTGTTTCTGTTGAGCGGCTCCTTCATCGGGTACATATTTATTGCACTTGTTTTTGTTGTGATACTATTTGCAGCAAATCACGCTTTAATAATCCTTCCACGATGAAAACTGATGTGCTCGAAGATAAATACGTAATAGAAAACAAGAAAATCTGGGAGAATACAAGTGACACAGAAAGATGGACCGAAACTGACAAATGACAGAGACAATGATTAATACTAACAGCCACCAAATAATATATGGCAACAATCCCCGTTATAGATAAGGATAGCCTTATACAGATATGTGCGTATAAAATAAAAAATTATGGATATAGTCCATAAGAGCAATACTTCCTTTAAAACGTGAGCTGCACTATAGTAACATGTATTCCATATATATTCAAAAATGTACATATTCAAAAATTTACCAACGTTTGTGGGTATACATGAAGAAAGATTAAAAAATTGCATTCATGTGTAATAGTAATTATCCCACGGCCGTAATTTATGCGATCACGCATTTTTTAATCATGTTTTATTCGCTAATCGCTCGTCACGTACAACGAATAATTGACAGAGGAAAATGAAAATTTAGGTTTCGACCAGAGAAAATAATTGATAAATGGAAAACCCGACTGTATGAATATATAAATACATACATACATACATATATACAGCTTACATGCGATATCTTTGAAATGCAGAATTAAGATGGGATCTTAAATCAATCTGTTTGTGCATGCGCAAAGTTGGATTGGACGTTTTGTTCCGACAGTTTGCGATTCTGTTTTCAATTAAAACAATCTTCTAACTTCTCTCTTCGGGTAACGTGGGCATCTGTTTGTTGTTTTATAACGACCAGTCCTGCCGGAAAGAGGCTTTTGTACTAATTGCTTTGATCCTTCGCTCTTGTACATATAGCCTTGGCCAACAGTATTGAGTACTTTACAAAAAAAGTCAATATTTTTTAATGTGATTAAGTAGATTGACATAAAAGTGTGTATGTAAATGCGCTATGCTACCAATACATACGAGTAATAAAGCGATTTGAAGAAAATAACATTGTTCTTTTAGATTAACCTGCACAGTCCCCGAATTTCGACCCAATAGAATATCTATGGGTTATAGGGAAGTATGAGATCCGCAAACACGCTAGATCTACAGCCTGCATTCTTCCGCACCTGATGGCAGCTAAGATGTGCGAGGCACGGCTCAACTGCGTGTGTCTTTCTCATTTCAGGATGTTTACTCTTTCTATTATTATGCGCGCGCGGTGGCTTAATTGTGTGTTATGCATTTCACGATGATTACTCTTTACTTACTTAAATTTGGTCTCCGTGCCAATGCATGCCAATCAGATTGGGAACTAGATATACCGCCAGCAAAAATGGAATGACATAAGCAACTGGGAGGAGAGCAAGATGCTTCGTGCCGACACGAATAAACGAGTAAAGGCCCCGAGTTATCCCACAAAACATGAATTATTCTTTTGTAAATTACACACACTATTTATATTTTTATTTCAAATCCATCTAAACATAATAAAAAATATTGACATTTTCATAATGTATTGGAGTATTGAATAACTTTTGGCGAAGGCTGTATATTACCCATGCAAATACGAGGAAACTAGATCGGTTTTACCCCAAGCATGTTGTGAAATCTAATATTTCCCTTAAATCCGGGATAGTCCATTCGTCACCCCTATATCATTCTTTTCACACTTTTTTTGATAAATTACAACAATATAAAGTGTTAAAATTCTTATAACATTGTATCTTGCATCTAACCGGTATAAAATTGTACAAATGCATGACATTGATTATTATGCTGGTGAAGCTTCGCTGACTGTTTCTGAGAATTTAAAACACGGGACACATACACTTATGTATGCGATGCATTAATCACAAATTGAAAACCTCTAAGTAATTATAATTGCTGTACGGTTGACGATGTTGGAGTAGCCATAACATTATATACTGAGAGATAAACGGAGATACGAGGGTGGTATGATAAATACCTGCGTTCAGAAATACAACGCAATTGTTTCACATATGGTAGCTCTATACACTTAGTCCAACGATGTTCTAACTTTTTAAGTCATCCAAATAATAAGAGTTTTATATTTTATTTTTAAATATTTTTATTTGAATATAATTACAATTGAACGTTGTCTTCCTCAAAATAACTCTCTTCCTTCTGAAAATGCCTTAAACCACCGAAAAACCTGGGCTTTTGACACAACACTGTCTCTGGAAGCCTTCTGAAGTTTTCCATGTCCCGTGCTTCCCTTGTTGCCATATTAAACGCTACGTTGTTAGTCTCATTACTTAATTTACACACATAGTAGACCTCTGCTTCCGCAATGACAGCTTCATTCGCCATAAACAGCTTTCCACCAATCCATTTTTTCATATTAGGAACAAGAAAAAAAGTCACAGAGGGTCAAATCTGACGAATATGATGTATGGGACAACAGCTCGTACCGTAACTGTGCCAGCTTTTCTGCCACAATTGCCGATGAGTGGGCCGGGGCGTTATAATGATGAAAGAGGATTCTTTTCCTTCGCTAAGTGTTCCTCTTTGCTTCAGCGTCCAATCGGCCCAATAGATTGGCCTAGTACTGACCCGTGATAATTCTTGCTCTATACAAATAATTCATTAAGGTGATACCTCGTGAATTCCAAAAAAATTGTAGTCATAGCTTTTCCGGCTGATGTGTCATCAACGGTCACATAACGCCGCAGAAATCACTCATATTACGCTTAAACATGGCCAAACATTGCGTTGAAGTTGTCACGCGATTCCATTTCTGATCAGTCGCCAGCAGACGCGGCACCCACTTCGCGGATAGCTTTCACATACCCAATTTTTCGTGCAGGATATTTTGTACACGTTCAGTTGAGATGTTTGCCATCTTAGCAATCTCCCTTATCTTCATCAGCTTGTCTACTAATACGATATTATGCACTTTATTGACCATATCGTCCGTAGTCACCTCAACAGGACAACCTGAGCTCTCCTGATCAAAGGCGGAGGTTCGGCAACGCCTAAATTCATTAAATCAGCATCAGTCGTCGATTCTTATAAACCGCATGAAACTTGTCATTGATTTCTGCACATATTTTCCCATCCAAAAAAAGAAATCTAATCACTGACCGGTATTGTTCTTTTCCCATGATTGCAAAAATACATGCACTTAGCCACTTTCAACAACTATAAAAACTAAAGTACTTCATGAATCTTTCCGAAATCTTTATAGATGTCGACTATAGAATAGTACTCACAGTCGGTAATGCAGGTTTTCACACAAAGCGCCATCTGTCGTCAAACACGGGTATTTATCAAACCATCCTCGTAAACGGAAAGTTTTCTAGTATGGTCCTAAATAAATTGACTCTATTTTTAGTGGAGCAGTTGTTCATAGTATGTATTTTGTGAAATTAATCAAACTTTTATAAAAGAAACGTTTCTTTTTTTTTCTAAAATGCACATTTTACGGTACCAAGTAGTTTATTCGAACCGAACTACAATAAGAGTTAACACAATTGTGGTAAAGCTAACCAAACAAATCATATGCACAAGGTGTACAATGAAAACTGGACCTTCAGTTACAGCTTTATTCTTCATCCGCGGTATATACCACCATTAATAAGAATTGCGACGCAACGGGTTCTTATCGCCAGTCAGACTTGGGCGTACGATATTTTATTTTCGCTCAGCTGTTCATTGTCGATTTAGATTATCTCTTCTTCTAATGAAGTCGCTTTTAACAATTTGATACATTCTATAATTGTGATTATTACTGAGCAAATTTTCACCATTTATATGAGACTCACCCCGTATACATATTATACGGCGCCATCTAATAAAACATGCTTTGGGTGGCCGAATTGTTCAAAGAAAACCACTACCTAGATGTAAAACAAGCAGAAAAGACTAGGCTACGCTAAAACCATTTGCACTGGACATTTACAGACTGGAATCGTGCGCTGCTAACGCACGTACGCCTGTTGCCTTTTACCTTTTGTGGACTAAGTAACACAATCTATCTGTGCATTGCTTAATTTTACAGCATTTACTGCTGTTCTGGGTAATGGTTTCATAGAATAAATATAAACATTTTCACAATAAAAGTACTTATGCATTCAAAAATAACACTGGTGAACAAACTTGCAGATTTATTCTGTCCTACGAGGTAAAGCGGGTGAACTTGATAGTACTTTTTACACTTATTTCATATCTGTTTTCAGAATTTTCCTATCATGCAGAGTCTCAGAGCGACAAAGCAACGAAATTTTGTGAAAGTATATATTATAATATCTGAAAAAATCATGAAAACATGACGGAACATGGAAAATGTGCTGATATATGACTTTTGGCTGTACTTTGCATCAGAAGCATCTCTCTTCAGCGTCTAGTAATAAGTCTGCCAACATAGCAGGGCTCCCTTTGCCTTGACGAAAGTGCTGAAGATCACTTTCATCGTCGCTTAGTGTCATGTTTTGTGGAGGTTTAGACACAGGTAATTCCGGACTGTGAGGTACTGGTCTCAGTACAGATTGAATATTAGGATATTTTACAGTATGTTTGCCGCCACTGCTTAAATGTGATTTCTTGTAATTCCGGTATGTCTCTCTGATATGTCTCTTTCTTCAAAGACTGTACGAATAGGAAGTAATTTTTAAGCTTAGTTAGCACAATTCACATCTACGTTTTCAATGTATAGACGAAAAGAAAATTTGGTGTATCTCAGCCGTACGTATAATTTCGAATTCATTGTGTTATCTCACATAATTTTGACAAATTATTTACAAATTAGCATATATTTGTGTGCTATAAGAAAAAAAACACATCTGTGTTTTATTTACATTGCTATCATGACGTAATGAAACTGGATAAGAATTCCTCTTTAAGGTTTAATAACATTGCACCAAAAAAACGATGATTTTATCAATATCAAAATTAACTTTTCACTGGATCAATTGTACAGCTTCCTACATGGCGACAATTAATATCTAAATTTAAAATGTAATGTAATACTGTTTTAATTAACGTACAAAAATGTAATTTTATTTTGTTTATGTATATATATATAAAGTAATTTCGGAAATTACTTTCTATTTTTGATTACTGCTTTTGTAAAATTTTGTCATGCGGCAGCCCGGGAACCCTTACACACCAGCCGCCACTGCAATTCATTATAACTTATAGTACAACTGTATAATACAAACTTGTATTTTTTAAATGGAAGTCAGAGGACCATGGTGTCATTAAAATGCATATTTTTTTGTGATCTCATTGATGTAACATTTGGTACAGCTATCTCTTTTAGATTTTGATTTGCAGTGAAATAAGTCATTATTGTTTCTAATAATTAGAAAAATAATCAACTAGGCTTTGAAAATATTTTATTACAGAAAAAACAATTAACGATTAAAAAAGGAATGAAAAAAAAAATCTAAATAAAACTCACCAAAACATAAGCGGTAAACGAAAGCTTCATTGTAACTTAATTAAGGAAGTGTTCAAAATGTCCGCCATTAGTACGTATACACATTTCGCACCTCCTCACAATTTCAGTTTGAACCCTATGTAAACTGTGAGGTCTGATAATTCTTATTGCCGCCATAATAATAATCTTTTAATCCTTGATTTTTTAAGGTTTATTCATGTATATTATTTATTTTTTACGGCACCCCATAATAAAGCTGTAATGTCTGGAGAATTGTACCTGCATTGCCAATCCAGTTTGAAAACCGCTCCGAAAAATAATTATAAAAAACTCGGCAATTATGAGCAGGTGCACCAGAAGTATTTTAAATTCTGCATCAAATTTAGTGATATTTGATCTAACATCTCTTCCAATGCATTACGTAAAAAGTGTAAATATCCTTCACCATTTAAGTTGTTTTCTTAAAAATATGGCCCCAATATGCCATTATTTGTAAATTTTCTTTTATCCGTAAATAAAATTGTCCTAGAAAACTGCGGATTATTATATGTTTTTCTTAAGAACCATCTAGCAAATAATAATCTTTTTTCATGGTCTTGAGAATACAACGTCTGACTAATGCGCCATCTAAATGGTTTGTATTTATTTTGTTTAAGAATTAGGCAAGCCTTTTAGGTAAAAACTGGGCATTCGCCTGACACCTCTCGTGTGGATGCTTTTGCTTTGTAATCTACATACGCTAAAACCCTTTCCTCGTCTTCCGGTTAAAATTTCTTTTCTGCAGTACATGGTTTACTAAAGGCTCCTTCTTTAATTAAATTATCCAGCTTAGAAAATAACCTCTTATCAGGCTGCCTCCTTTCCATGTTGCGTTGGTGATACATTTCACTAGCTTCAATGATATTTCGATTGCTATATTAAATAACAAAAAAGCATATCATTCTTTTCTTGGTAGCTATACATTTTCTAAATTTGTTGAATAATACTACCAAATGGACTTATTTGATACTCATCTAACTTGCTCGGCCTTTAATTTTTGAGAACTGCATGAGTTTGTTTGACATATTTGTTAGTCAAAGCCTTTTTATGAATTAATAGAAATAATAATTATTTATTTCACTAAAAATCAAAATCTAAGGTAGGTATATCAAATGTTATATCAATGAAATCAGAAAAAATAAGCTTTTAAATGATACCATGGCCAACTATGACTTCCATTAAAAAAAATACAAGTTTCAATATCTAAAAAATAAAGAGTGCCATGGATGGAGCAACTTAGTCCATTTAGCCGATTCTGTATCTTTAATATTAAGAAAGTTACCCAAACACGAAGAGAGAAAATGGGCACGCTGTATAGGTAAGATTCTATGAAAATATTATTTACAACAATTTTCTTGATGTTTTTGACACTTGTATTAAACAATATACCGTTATATACTGATTTATACTGTTAATTTTCAATATATTTTTATCTTAAAATGTCTCTATTCCTCAAGGTTAATGCCGGTCGTATAGCAAGGGGGATGAGCCTCTGCATTACCGGTAGGTAAAGCACCTTTATTGAAATTTGAACTTTGAAGTGACAAATAATTGTTTTTAATAATAATCGACAATCAAATCTGATCGGGAGTACATGAATATGACATTGTCTTCTTAGATACGTAAGTATGCAAATTTTCAAATTACAAATTGCAGTAGGTCTGGTGACTCATGACATACCCGATACGAGTCAAGTTAATATAAAGCTTTTAACAATTTACTCTATAGGTAATAAGATGCGGTGGCTTAAAATAAATTTAAAATAAAAATACCCCTTACCACCTTGTTGAGTGAAGACTCTGAATACGAATTTCTCTGGGAGCAATGCGCCTCATTCAATGTTTAAAATTTAGTACATATTTTTATTTTGTACATACTTCATGTTCAATATTCAAATTTAATACCCACTAAGCTGTTAGATTTCGGTAAAGCAAAGCATTGCCCGTTAGAAGTACGTTTTCCCTAACATACTTATGTATTTACCAGAGATAGGCGACTATACTGTGCCCACCGTGTTTAGTGATTAGGTTTTAAAAAGAACATTTGAGCTGAATAGTTGCTCCACTCTCCGTCAATTTGAAGGAATCTCATACCATTGACGGCAATTGACAATCTACTAGTTTGTAAGGTGAATCGAGTATCTCGTTGATCCGATGAACGCTAGGAAAGGGCGGAGTCCTGGATCTCTATACAAAATACGATCTGAAATCTCGAGTAATTGAAACGAACCATCCAAAATTGCAAATCAATGTTTTTCGACAAGCGTACTACCGCCTTGATAAATAAGAATATGGCATGCTTAGTACCATTTATGTATTTACTTTACGCCTACCTATTTCGATACGAATTTCGATATTTTGGTTTCAAAAATTTAAAAATCCAAATACACTAACCAAAGCAAGACAAAAAAAGTTCATAAATTAAAACACAAATTTGCAAATTACCTCCCAGCCACGTTTATTTGCATGTTGCTTGAATATTGCCGTATAACGAACATCTAGTCAATTTATAACCTTTCAAACCTTTTCGCAATTTGCGGCTTTTGATCGTGGAAGCTTTAATTAAAAATTCCAATGTTAATGACATAATTATAAACTTACAAGTATCTACGCAAAATGTTATTAGCAGTATTAATGATAAACAGGAACGTCGATGTCAACAAGTTCCTACCAACGCTCACAGACAATTATGTGATGCACATGTGTTGGTTACCCTTTGATTCTTTCTCCTTTCAACTTTCGATCTAGTGACCTGCGGTCTACCTCTACGTACGCATACCATGTCATGAATATTTATCTGGAATTTATGCCAGAAATATAACGAATATCAGCGAAAACCTTGCCAGAATTTATTGTGAAACGCGCTCGTTAATTTTAGCGATCTTCGATCGTTAAAGGTGGGAAGATGTTAATTTCTTAAAATGGAGAGTAAATTCATGTAAGGCATTGTGTAGGATAGTAGTACTACAACAATTTAAACTCCAAAACTTTACAGTTTTTTTTTGTAAATAAAAATGGCAAATAACGTTGCTCTACGCTCACTAATACTACGTGAGATCTGACATTTTGCGAAAATTTGTGACGTTAACAAAATTATACTCACATGAAAATGTGAAAATGGAACACGGTAGAGTACTGAGGGTACTTATTCGTTGATTATTTATCTTGATTTTCGTATTATTACTGATAAAGGGGAATGGACTAAAATGTGTAGAACAAATATCATAAAAAGAGTTATAACAATGTCACTGACTAGCTTTAGCTGGCACATAGAATTTCAGTATCGTTTCAATATGCAACATTTTTTGATGTCACCCAGAAAATTGCATTGGTTATTAAAGGAAGCATATGTAAAAATTTAGTACATACTACTTTTCGAAATTGTTATGTTTGCTGTTCTGCGATGTATTAAGTAGCAGCTACAGTGATCCCAGTATTGACAAATTCAATAAAAAGTATCTTCAACATCAATTTATATACAGGGTGTTCAAAAATTTCGGGGCACTATTGCTAACTTTCTTATTATTAATGTTACAGATTCGGTTAAATTA
>JARFOC010006491.1:0-11131 GCA_031763485.1 Osmoderma eremita | reverse complement strand
TGCTGAGGATGGCAACTTAGTTGCCGAAATGCGTATTCAGAGTTCTTTACTCAACAAGGTGGTAAGGGTTTTTTTTTAACTTAAAAGGAAAATAAATGTTTGCCTTCAACGAACTTTTTCTTTGGCAACTCCCTTTGAGCTGTTGTCTTTGTGTTTTGTATCATAATCTCGCTTAACATTTGATTCTTTGACGACCGCGTCTGATACATGGCAGAGCAAATATGTTGATTACCTTCAAACTCAATAGAAAACGTAGTTAGAGGTTCAAATATCTTGGAATTTTCGCCCCGTTTGGCGTCCTGCCTTATTGAAGATGTACCTATCTACCATACCTAGCTTTTCTTTGTCTTTTGTGGATTTCTTATGAAAAAATTAATATTTAGTAAAAAAAGATTGACAGTATCATATACTTACACCAGTTTATTGTCGATTTTGAAAAAAAAATTTAATAAGCAGCTCAAATATAGAAATATCGATTTTCAGATTTCAGATAAAATTTTAAGGTAAATCTATGCATGAAATAATAGTTTCTTCCGATGTGGCCCGCGAAGACCTTACATCTCTATTATAGGATCCCATACTCTAAAAAGGTTAATCCGGGACTGTGTTATTACATCATCATTAAATATCATAAATTAAACAAAAATAAGCATTCCGAAACGAAAATACCGTAACAAATGAAAACCAGAATTCTTTATGATACACACAAAATCCTTCAGTATATACTTTGAATAATGGATTTCTTAATTTGAAGCTCTAGAATAGGTTTCCTTTTGCAGAACTGTCAAGAAACAAAAATATGTATTCATCACTTTCTTCTAACTATTACAAGGTTACATTCAATTCAAAGCACATATTTGTTTTGAAGTTCTCATTTCTAAAAATAGCAGCCCGAGTGGTAATGTCAACAACATCACCACAATTGCTTAATAGCACGGAATCGTGTCAAGCAAGTACAATACAAGTGAGCCGAGATGATATCGAGAGCATGCAAACATCAATAGAATAAAGTCGAGAGTTTCAATAAATCGGGTATGTTTGTTCAACAGACCACCAGGAATACCTTCGTGGGTGAATCTCTTAGTGTATCACACCCGCCAATGTATTTACAATTGTAATAGGCCAATGCCAGCTCACTTTGTAAGGGATTATAAATGTTTGCCCTGTATTCAAATATTATTACAAGACGGTTGACTTTAGATGTAAATTATGGAGATAACCAGGTGTATTATTAAATATTAAACATTTACATTGCAACATGTATTGACGGTTATTAAGGTCATAAATGTTACAATGCATTACTACATTAGCTGCGCATAACTCATAATATTAACCTGAGTTACGAGCTCATAACACGTCTAACAATGATTTTAGATTTTAATTATGCCCAGGGATACCTTTTATATTTCGGAAATAGACGTTCTAGGTGCTGCCACCTGACAACTGACGCCTGTATCGTAAATTTCGTCCTTTTCGACAGTATACTTACTCAGAACATTTTGACGTACAAGCGAAATTTGTGCTACTTACAGTGGCTTAAAAAAATCATCTTGGTAAAAAAATTGAATTAACTCGTGAACATTTTCGTGTCCTTATTTTCAACTATTTTCGACGTGGATTACCTCAGCAACAATGTATTGATGAAGTTAATTCGGCATTTGGCGATGAAGCACCGTCAAAAACTAGTGTATACCGGTGGTAGGCCGAATTCAATCGTGGCCGTGCTTCATTTACTGCCGAATTTCGTGAAGGCCGTCCAAAATCAGTTGTTGTTCCGAAACATATTGATGCTGTGCGTGAACTGACATAGCAAGATCGGCATCAATATTGCATCAAAATTTGGCCGTCAAAAACATTGTTCGCGTTGGATTCCACATAATTTGACAATCGGTCAAAAAAAGGCTCGTGTGGATTGGTCGAACGAAATGCTCCAAAAATACGTTCCCGGTACTTCAAAACACGCCTATGACATCGTAACAGGTGACGAATCATGTATCTATGCCTTTGAGTCCCAAAGTAAACAGCAGTCGACTGTATGGTTCTTTCAAGATGAGCCAAATCCAACAAAAGTTGTTCGCGCACGAAGCACTGCGCCTGTTTCTTCGGAAAAGCCGGACATGTGGCATCTGTACCATTGGTCAATTCGGAATGGTACACAACCATTTGTTTGTCAGAAGTATTCGGAAAAATAAGGGGAACCAACCGAAGAAGACGGATCATTCTCCACCAGGACAATGCGAGCTCTCACACATCAGCTCAGACAAGAGAGTTTTTAGCAACTGAAAAATTGAATTGATGGGTCATCCGCCGTACAGCCCTGATTTGGCACCCAATGATTTTTGTTTCCACACATCAAATAAAAATAACGTGGTCAACGTTTTCCGACGGCTGAAGATGCGGTTGATATTTTCAAAATGCATACTTTGGAGATACCTCAATCGGAGTGGAAAAAGTGCTTCGAAAACTGGTTCAAACACATGCACAAGAGTATTGACCTTCATGGAGGATACTTACGATGCCACGTTGCCGATTATAGGTACTGGTACTATGCATCGTTATACTCGTGAAACGCATACTATTCTTATATTAATAGCTATAATCCTAATTGAAATCAGCTGTGAATAATATACTCGTATGTAAGGCTATTTAGACATAATTTGCTACGTATGTCATACTAGCTTAATTACCATATTCACAGATAATTTCTACAATTCGAATGCTAATTACTGTGTACACAGAAAAAAGGCACGTCTTCAAATGCAATTAATATTTAAGAAATTTTGGGCTCCGAAAGTTAACCATAAATCAGTAGCTGTCACGAGTAAATGTCTAACGCTTTCGTAGTATTAGAGATGAAAAGCACTAATTAGCGGCATGCAAAGTTTATTTATAAAACAATGTAATAAAACTTGACCTACTCCTACTAACATTTCAAGCGCTAATAACTTTAAAACAGGACTTATTAGATAAGTAGAAGTAATGGAGATTTTACGCAATACCCACAAGTGCCTGCTGTTCCATACATCAATAAATACTAAACGCGGGTGCTACAGGGTTTCTAGATAGTTTACACAAGATCAGGACGTTTCTATAATTTGTAAAGCATTAATAATAATATATTTTCTTCCATACTACCTATAGAAAGAAAGCTATATGCATATTTCATATGTATATGAAAAGGATAACTAACAATAAGCAAGAGACGCATTCAATTTAGGTACACTGAAAACTGACTAGACTATTCAATAATTAAAAACGTTATCAACATTACTTTGTCTAATAAATATGGTTTTAAATAATATTTTTAAATTGTACGTTTCAGATAATATTTTAAAAGATGGCAGTATGTGATTTTATACACTAACAAACGGGTGCACAAAATTCTTTTGTGTGTTTTTTTAAAGCGGGAATAGCAGAGGCAGCATTTGAGGGTAAGTAAATGTACCTCTTGTTTTATAGCGGTTTATTAAACAAAAAAGAAGTGTCCAGGGAAACAAAGAACAATGTCTATAAGGCTATATATAGACCAGCACTTACATACGGATGCGAATCTTGGATATTGACGAAACAAGAAAAAAGTAAGGTCAGAGCAGCATAAATGAAGTATTTGAGAAGAGTAAAGGGAAAATATCCGGAAAGAACTAAACATTGGATCAATGGAAGAATTTAATGAACCACGACAACTCGGATGGTGGGGGTATTTGCAAAGAACGAACACTCAATGCAGGTGAAGAATGTGTGGGAATCAAAAGTACAAGACAGGAAGAAACGAGGTAGAACAAAACAAACGTGGGATAATATAGTTGGAAGCATTCTAAAAAAGAAAAGGTTAGAATGGAGTGAAGCAAAAAGGCTGTCCAGGGCCGTCTTAAGTCAGGTGAGGGCACTGGGATCATGGGGCCCTTTCGATAAAAATTTAGAATCGATATTAATAATAATAATATATTAAGCCCAACAGTACAGTACCAATTATAGGGCATAACAATCAACAAATAATAATATTATATTATACTCTAATATGCGATAATATGAGAAACTGCGACATATAAAACACTATAACTTAAATAACACTACTACGTGTTGCACCAGCCAAGAACGAATTCGGCTAAACCAACAGGAAAGACAAAAGCTCTATACACAGTTAAGCAATTGGCTTATTAAGCAATTAAAAATGTCGCAGTCAGTGCAAAACCGAAACAAAGTAAACAGGTGGCTTCAACAACAAATTTGTGTGAGCTTGAGGCAGGTAGAAGGTGCTAACACTGCGAGCAGATATTCGCGGGACACAGATATTCAGCCTTCCCAAGAGGAAAGGACAATCGATAGCATTGTGAAGCAACTTGTGTAGCCAGGATCAACCAGCTTTCACTCTTCTTGCATCTAAAGACACAACAGAAAAGATATTAAGTAGATATTCATTAGGAAATCCCCTGCAAGGGTATTCACCAAAGCGCTCCAACCAAAGATATTTTAGAAAGCGGCTCTGTATCGGATCGATGGTGTTCGCATGAATATCATAAAAGAGATTCCAAACTATGGATATTAACAGGAACGAATAACATTTGGGCCGGTATAATTTATTATTGAAAATTTAAAAACAAATGCCGATACAAGAAGTACTTTCTTAGATTTTTTAGTGGCAAAATCACACATCTTCAAAATCTATTTTTGTAAGCACCTCGCTTTCAATGGTCATCATCGGCAAACTGTTCAATCCTTCCTGAAGAATTGTGTTTCTCCATTCACTTTTGAGCCTTTACAGTTTTGAGAAGGAGCATTCCCTACTATAGTTAGTGACCATCATGCTATTTCAATATTCGGAAAAGCGTCTTCAATACTATTTTCTTTTAGATGATATAATTCTGAAATACTCATGGCCTCTTCACTCCCACTATTTCGGACATCTCCCAAATAATCTGTTAATGTGCGTATATTCATCTCTAAATCTTTCGCGCTTATGTTATTGTAATAGATTTTAGCAAATTCATCACAGCCACAAACAATCGATGCTTAATTAATGGTCTAGTTGACTAAGCAAAGAATTTATCTTATCCTAACAGTAGACAATTTAGATGGGCGAGGCCAATAATTTCGAATGCTTTGGTATGTGCAGTAAACAAAACAATTTTTCACAGATTAACTAAGGCTAAATCAAATGGCTTGAAAAATTTATCATCGATTCTGCTGGTGTCGCTAGGGTTTTCAAGAAACAAAACGTTTTTTTATTTGAACAGGACGAACACTTCACACACAAGATCTTCACCGGCAATATTGATGTGATCGTCATCAACATTATATCTCCAAAAGTTGCCTTAAGAGATTGTCCGAGAACATCTGTTTGTAAAGGGATACTTTTTGGAACTAGTTGAGAATATAAATTATAATTTTGCTCTGTTTTCAAAATCAAGTAATTTTTCATAACCTTTTAGGTGCCGTGGGTTACTGACGTTTATCATATGACGATAATAAATGATAGTACACCTGTAACTCCGGATTACTATGAAATCTGCTACGTTTTTATTCACTTCATATTAATGCGATAAGGTGTTACACAAATAATTTGAAATGTATTTGTCGGGTTTTTTGACGCCTAGTAACTAAAAGTGCCTACTTCTAAATTAACGGCGTTTGTAGGCCCGACAAATTTGGTTCCAAATTCATGTAAGGTGGTCAACCACAATTAGCGTTAGGATTTCTTCTAGCAAAAGCTCTGAACCAGCTTCTGCACTGCGTGTTAGGTAATTTGGGAAATACCACAATTTTAAGTTATCGTCCCAGGGATTGTACTCTGCGGCTAAGGAATAAGCCTTTATCCAATCGTGTTGACTAGGGTTAGAAGTTAGTGCACCCACAAATTTAGGCAATATTGGATGTCTTAATGCATTTACGGTGGAAATTGTATAATTTTGATTAGTACTAATGTTATGAGTTTGGAGTGATTAATAATATAAATTTGAACGCCAGGGCGCAAGATTTGTTTGTAACGTTAAATTAACATTTCTTCTCCCTGGCAGGGATTGTGTTGGGCATTTGGGAGATGAGAGTCGTTATCACTAAGTACGTTCATGCAGAGTGAGTTCTTGCCAGCTGTGGATAAGCTCAATAAAGGGTAAAAGAAACAGCTACATGCTAGACTATAGAAGAATATCTTAATGGATGTAATGTCATTATCACTCACAAACAGCGCGTACAAACATTTCAAACGTCAGACTAAACTAAAGAAAAATATCATAATTCATAGCCGCTTACTTTTTTTTTACTGGAATTAAAAACATTAGGATTAAACAGTTGTAGTAGGCATATATGAATGTTTATCTTGTTTCACTTAAAATTGATAGTAGAATGTACAACGCATATATCTCCCGTAACATCTTGACTCTCGACTAATTTTGTAAAGCCGTAATACCTACACCCTTATCTGTAACATAACATCAGAAGCTACACACTCATGTAAAACCTTGTCATCGCCAGACAGCATTTGGTCTTGAAAAACATATTCCCGGGTACCAACCCGTATTTCCTATCTGTTTAAAAAAATCTGGTTAACTAAATATACGACGCAAGGAGCTAAACATTTTGAGAGATTACATATGAAAATGCAGTGTAGTTTGATGTGCATGACTTTGAATCTGTGTCAAGGGTGATTATAATAGGACATCTAATTATTTTAAATACATTTTCTTTCAAATAATAATACAGACCCAAGATATAATAGCGAGTAATACCCATTTACACCTATTTATATTTATTTAAGAAGATTTACAACACATATAAAACTTTATGGTCCATATAACATAGTCTATATACATTTAAGAAAACCCAAATTAAACAAAATAAAATACAAACAGTCTGGCAACATAATACATATTACAAAGTATGTATTAACGTAGCGGTCATTTAAAACGTTAGTTAATTAAGGCACTAGACTGTCACTACTACACCAAACAAAGTGAAATTATCTGAGAAGATGGATAAGAAATATCAACAAAGCTACAATTTATTTAAGTATGCAATTTGTATTTGCATTTTTGAAAGCGAAACTTGTAGAAAAATGTGCAGACGACGATGGAACATAAAAATACATAAGCTTAGCTTATAAACATCCTGAACATGATAAACTTCACGACATTCAGCTAAAGAATATGTTCCTAAATGAATGACTACAATCAATACTTTAGGAGGATTAAACTCCAATCATTTCTGAAATGATAAATAGGTAAAGTAGCAGGAGTCGACGACATAAAACCAGAAATGATAAAATTTATGGGAGAAGAAGGAAAAAATATACTACACAAAATCATATCGATAGCATGTAACACACAGAAGATACCCCATGACTGGCAAATTGCAATAATCACTCCCATCCACAAGAAAGGAGCAACAATGCGATGCAATAACTACAGAGGGACTTCCCTGTTATGCGTAGCTCATAAAATATATGAGAGAGTAATAGAGGAACGTTTAAGAGAACATCTTGAGCCAACATTCCTAGACACTCAGGCAGGTTTCAGAGCAGAAAGAACTACCGAAGAATGGGTATTTGTGCTAAGACAAATAACGGGAAAATATCGGGAAGTGTTGAAATCAAGAAACGCCAGCAATAAAATAATAGAAGTGATTAAAAATATATACGCAGAAACTTTAAACATTGTAAGAATTGGAGAATTAACAGAAAAATTCAAAAAAAGGAAAGGAAGGGGTTAGACAAGAAGGTATATTCAGCCCTCTACTCTTTATAGCGCTAATGGACGAACTAGTACGCAAAGCAAAGAGTAGATATAAGGACTCCTTTATTGGGAATAGAAAGCTGACACCCATATCAATCAAAGAACTGCTGTACCCAGACGATTTAATTTTAATTGCAAACGAGAAGGCGGAGCTAAGAAACAAAATAGAAGCATGGGTTGAAGCACTAAAAGAATACTAATTAAAAATAAATATACAAAAGTTTTGGGCATAGGACGCAACACTACGAATATAGCCATAGAAGTAGGAAATGAAGTGCTACAAGAAACTCAATTTATTAAATACCTTGGATCCATGTTTGAAGGAAAAGGTAGTCTAGAAAGATAAATTAATAATAGAATAACAAACACTAATAAAATCTACAGAGCTTTATATAACACCTGCTTCAACAAAAAAGAAATAAGTAAAAAAAACAAAGATTAAGGTATATGGGTACCTATACTTATGTACTCCTCTGAATCATGGACTCGAACAGAAAAACTGAAAAGTAAAATACAGGCCTTGGAAATGACAATATTGAGAAAAATAGGGAGTGTAACAAAGCTAGATAAAATAAGAAATGAAGAAATCAGAGAGCGTTTAAAGATAAAACGTATAATCAACAAAATCGAGACCCAACAATTGAGATGGTTCGATCACGTATCTCGAATGGGGGAAGAAATACACTCCAAAATTATTTGAGAAACTAAAGTACAGGACAAACAGGCCAGGGGTAGACCCAGAGTTACGTGGAATGACGGTATAAGGAAAATCTTAGCCGACAGGGGCATTCATGGACTCAAGCAAAGACAATGGCAGCAAACCTCTACACCTCGAGAAGAGGAGGAGATGATTTGAGTCCAACTAAAATCTCCATTTAGGTACGGCCAAACAGATATCATATTGCTTGAAATAGATAAATACATAGCTGGAATAGCAAAGCAAATAGTTGTCCAAAGAAATTTGCTTTAACAAAACCTATTGACTTGATTTGAACATCTCAGTCTTGCAGTGTCAATTGAACTGATCGGTGTTTCAATGATCAAACTGTCGATTGTTTAGGAAGAATTGATTAAATTCCACTTTCAGAACAGTGACGCAGTATTTAATCACCCAGACTTTAAGTGAGTTTGAACCTCACTATTCTACTATCACATCCATATTTGATTCAAGATTATCAATATCCTCCATGGAATGACTAAATAAATGGAGCTTTATATGGTTTGCGTAAGCCAATGTGGACAATTGCAAAATATTTAGTATATACCATCTAGGTATGTCAGAAGAATCAATTGTTCCAAAGTAGGAGTTTGCAAAAGTTGAAGTTTGTAAGCTGTACTCATTGAAGCAATCGTATGTACATATGTCTAAATTTAATAATTTTGTGGGAGCAGAACCAATGCCAAAACGACTGGAAGAATGCATTAGCATTTTTTTGAATTAATTTGCTAAAAAATAAACTGCGCCTTTCAACGCGAATTCTTATCGAGAAGATCCGTAAAAATCTGTTTGATATTTAAAATTTAATAAAATTAGTATTGATAATGGCTTGTAATAAGTATTGCCGTATTTGTTAGAAGAGAAGTATGCTGAATTTGCTATCCGATCTTTCCTTTGGAATAAACATACGTATGCGCAAATCCCTACAGGGTAACTGAATTTTTACAACGATCATTTTTCCTGCACTTTAGATTTAACAAGCTAATATTCAATAACCGTGATATGATCCGAGGTTCTCTCATTGATACATCTTAACGACCCGAAATATACTACTAAATCTTTATACTGGGGATGTAGGGGTATTACAGTACTGAATTTTATGCAAATTAATTACACAATGAAGACGGGTAACTCGCGAAATTGAATAACAAGCCATTACTTATAACGGGAATGGATGCTCGTGGTTGGATTCTATTACTGTAAATTACCACTCGATTCCTAGATTCAGGTAATATAATATTGCAGCATCTGCAACTCATTAAAGCTATTATGTAATCGTTATTTAATAAGCTACGATATTGTATACAAGGAAAAGCACTGATACCATTAATTTTGTATTCCTACAACATAGAAGGATCATTAAAAGTCATTTGATTGGAATTTTGAAAGTCTGCAAATGGTAAATATTTTCAGATAAAACAAAACAGTCATAAATACAACAGGTGTGTTAGGTGACATTGATAACCTATCTATGTATTTATGTCGATTCCAAATGTGAAATGTAAACACTACTAATACAAGAAAAAAATTTAATTGTAAAAATCAAGTTCTGTAATCTCTGATGCATTTGCAACAATTAATTCTCTACTACCTTTGACCTTAACAGTATATAAATCCTTAAATCAATTAAATATTTATTATAACACAAACAGTAGATATTCTGGATGATTTTGCAGACGGAATATTTGCATCAAAGCGGATAGTTCGGTAGAACAGGTTTAAAAAATTCATCCTAAGATATATATGGGTTTTTTAAAAAGAGGAAAAGACAATCAAAAGAACAAAGGAATAGATATTCCTTGAATCCCATGTATTTACTCTAACTGGAACATTAAACACTAATTATATGCAAATATGAGGTTCAGCGGTTATATTTCTAGTTATATTAGTCTCATGAATAAACAATTCCAAGGTTATATTAATTGCTGAAGAGTAAACTGATTTTAGAAGGTTTGCACATATATTATACAGCCTGTTTCATTGCACGGCATTATTTTATTGATATTTTCTCTAGGGAAATAAACAAAAAACTTATAACAAGAGCAGAAAGCCTCAGTGGTTAATACGACAATGCACACGAGATCCTAACATCTTGAACCGCTCGCTTGTTACCGATGAATCTTGCTTTACGAGAACTGGGATTTACTAAGTTTTGAAGCATGCATATTTGGGACGAACAAACCCTGATACGATCTGTAGCACGCATTACAAACATGCATTCTCATTAAGTGTCTGGTGTGGTTTTCTTGGCGACATCTTATCGATTCCTTATTTTTACGACAAGGCTTGCAGGAATATTTTACTTGCATTTTTTTTGCAAAATAATCTTTATGAGGTTTTAGAATATATTCCAATTGCCAATAGACAGGGAGTTTGTTTATGCATGGCGATGCCCTAGTCCACTTTTTGCCATATTGTTAATCGTTATTCAAACACAGTTACATGGTAACTGATGGGTTGGTGGAAACGGGCCTGTTAAATGGTCACCACGCTGCAACGCTGTTAGATTTTTTATGGGGTTGCACGAAGTCCATGGTGTTTATTCTACGTATATTGGAAATAAGAGCTAAGAAAGTTGAAATGTATAAACGTGAAGTAACTCGTATTTTATTAAAACTATGAATGTGAGTGCTGCCGTTCAAGAAGCAAGTAAAGCTTTGGGTTGCTCAGAGCGTACAATATATAA
>JARFOC010006480.1:0-11134 GCA_031763485.1 Osmoderma eremita | reverse complement strand
TAAGGTGATGACGTCTTCGTACTGTCGGAATGTTTCGATAATAAATGTAAATCGGTTTATTACTTAGTTCAAGGAAATATTTTATGAATGCGGCAGATGTTGACTAAAATCTAGGGAGAAATAATTCTCAACTTATCCTAAGTAAATAGTTACGAAACACAATAAAATAATATTTTAGAAAAAGAGAATTGTTTTTCGGTTACACGGTGAGTGTAACAATATTATAGTTCGATCTGAAATAATTAAAGTTATGGAAGTGTCAGATAGCAAGAACTAAATTGTACCTTATTCTCTAAATTTCTTGATCTCTTGTAAGTATTTGTGCCTCCACCGAATAATGTCGTGTCGTTCGATGAGTATACTTTTACGTCCTACTTTTTTTTAATTCGAAACCGATATCGTGTAACAATCTATGTAAAGTTGCTCAACTGAAGTTAGGAAGATCATCATCAGCATTGACAGCAGGAAGAATTTCATTTAATGCAGGTGGCATATTCTGTATAAAAGAACTTTATACTTTACGCCGAATAGGTGCTTTCGTGTTCTCATCATAATGTAATCGGTGATTTAGTTGTATGCCTTTCCTTTTCTTAGGTTTTTTTTGGACTTGATAATGAACCAGTTTGTTCCTCCTGTTTTATATTATATATTGTACCGTTTGAGTAACCCAAAGCTTTACTTGCTTCTTGGACGGCAGCATTAAAATAATTTAAAACATTTGCAATCATACACTTCTCCTTCGGGCTAAATTTTTCTCCCTTACGCCGTTTTATCCTTATAGGCTCCATTAATGCATTGAAAACCATAATTAAATGTATAGATAATAAAATTTCTAAAAATGTTCGAAAAAGGTGGAAGCGTTCTGAAAAGAACGATTTGTACAACTATATATAAATAAATTAACATGGAATTTAACTAAAATATTTTAAAACTGCGACGATAACGATTGATAGCAGTTTACGCTAATCGACAGATAGATTGGTACTTTGCCGACGCCGATCTATGTAAATAAGTTGCAACATAGCAATCGTAAGTAAAGATAGCTCTAATGACAGCAACTAACGATGGTAAGAGGTAAAAGTTGCTATTATATTCCATACTGCGTACGGAGGATGATACAATCTATAGTGTATAAACAATCTAGAGACCTTCTTGATACCCGCCTCAGAGAGTTGAGATTGATCACTGTGTAGATATCAGCTTTAAGTTACAAGAACCTAGACGAACTCCGCTTGGAATTTACAAAAGTGAACGCACTAGGAACAAATTGATTTCAAAAACTTGGTATTATTGGTGATTTTTAAATAAGCAAAAACGTCTATAATTATTTTTGATAAAGCTGTACCTAATGAAAAGTTTTTCGTCTTGTGAAATCTATCCGGCAACACACTCTATGTCATCCACCACATCCGCAACAATATATGTATATATATAACCGGCTGGTAATGATAATACTTTTATTTGGTCGCGTGGTCTCGTACCATCAATATCTGTGGGTCATTATATTTCCATTCAGTGCCACGGTATATGGAAAAGTTACTTCGAACGTAGGCAATATGCGGACCATGTTCGGGAGTATCCTTTTCATTTGCTTTCTACTTTTAAATAAGGGAATTGCCAATGCAAACTGTCCAGGCAATAGTAAGTTTATTTCTTTGACGAATCTGACCATCTCAATATCTAATTTCCTTTATTTTATTTCCTTTAGAATACAATCCGAATCAAAAACAAGTAAGTATATTGTAAGAAATGCGTCCTTACTTCGCCACCGTTATGTAAATCTATCGAGAAGGTTCCTTTGGATACATGGAAAGTAACGAAGATGCGATTTGGTTTGTTTTCTAGGGAACATCTACCTGTATGGTATGGGGAAGTTACCGCGTGAAGACATTCGATGATCATGCATTTAAGTAAGTAACATATTTTTATTTTCTCCATAGTTTAAGTGTATTTCTCTATGCTTCGATTAAAATAAGAGATGACAGGTGCAGATATCTAGATACATTAAAAAGAAGTTCGTTATTTTTAATGTTGGTCCCTTTTGTATAAGTAGAATTGTTTTATATCAAAATATTAGTTTGACCGTTGATTAGGTTTCGCATTGATGCATTATTTTACCATTAAAATAAGTCGCCTAGATGTTTTATAATTGACATTTCTTCTCTCAAAATCTTAATTTTTACCGATAAAACTAATCAAATACTAAATATTCACATACTGTTTATTATCATTAGTAAATTCGTACCATACATCTTCCGTAAAAGAAACTTGCCATATTATCAGTGGCGGCTCGTCAGGGGTGGCAGGGTAGGCACTGCCTACCCAAACATAATTCAATAAAATGAAAATTTTGATATATCATTCATGTATTTTTTAATAATAATAACAATAAATGCTCAGAGATTGTATCTATTTCTGCCCATCCATTAAAAATACTCAGAAGTCCCCGCTGGAAATTATGTTCGCAGTTATGTATCTAGAAACTAAAAAAAAACTTAGAAACGAAACAATCTTGTTTGTCCTAGATTTTTACAAAATAAAAAAAACCTGTGTCATTTATTCATATACAGGGTGCAGCAATAGTACGTCCGCATTTAATACTCCTGGCGTATGCTTTGTAGCAATTTGATATTTTTGGGATGTAATATAATATTAATTGGGCAGCTTTAGAAAATATACTGCGGTACACTGGGTGTTGGGGAATTATACGCCTTGAAAGACTTTTATTTTTGTTGTAACTACTTTAATTTAAACTATTTTTAATACAAGCAGAAACTACATGTTTTCGGTCAGACGTTTCACCCGCGTTCTTATTGTCTCTCTGTCTATTAGGGCACGTGCGCATTAGTACCTACTTAATCTAAGATATTTCCGACAGATGTCGTTACGATTCCTCAAAAATACAAAAAAATCGGTTTCATCGAAATATTATCAAACAGGTGTCGCCACCACACTTGAATCAAACTAATACATTACAAACACTGGGTGTTTCATAAAAAAGTGGGTACAGAGGAGTTCACTGTTTTAAAGATCCCTAACTACACTCCATCCATATCTTGATTATGAAAGTAACTTGGTTGGTGGTTTTCAAGTTACAACGGTTTCTGTTATAAAAAACATGAAAATCACATATCTTAAGGAAAGTATTGCGACGCTTAAACACTTTCAAATTTAGCAATAAAATTTGTTGTGTGG
The DNA here is from genome assembly GCA_031763485.1 of Osmoderma eremita. Lineage (NCBI taxonomy): Eukaryota > Metazoa > Arthropoda > Insecta > Coleoptera > Scarabaeidae > Osmoderma > Osmoderma eremita. The sequence continues at coordinate 7,939 of JARFOC010006480.1, read as the reverse complement.
ATTGGTTGAGGTTGAGTGACGATGTCAATGAGCTGTTTTTATCACGGGATGTACAGGGTGTTCATCAGGAAAATATTGCGCTTACCAACTTCAAAATGATTTTTCTCGATTTTGTTAAATGGAACATTCTGCATATGATAACTAAATGTGATGCAGAATTACATTCTGAGCTTAATCCATGTTAGGTTTCCCTATGTCTATTTTTAGCGGTTTCTACAATAATCCAGAATAAACACACTGTTCGGGTTACTCCTCCCGCGCAAAGTATTAATTAATTCGGGACGACACGTATTTCGGGAATATGTGGATTCCCATTATCAAGTCGAATAACCGAATGAGCGCCAATATAACTTAAATTAGAGGCATTCTTCTCCCTTCGCTCCCTCTACCTAACATACCTAACATATGTACAAACTTCTCTCAGGCCCCCCGGCGCAAAAATTCTTCGAAGGACAATCCCAGTGTTCTTAAAGCTACGCCTTTATTACTCCAATAAATGAATTAGAACAGAAAATGACAAGGGCGCTTCTTCCCGATTAAGGAGGTTTTTATTCTTTTTAATATCAGTGGATTCATAAGTATGTAGCCTGCGCGTCGATGTAATTCCTTTAGTCATTTTATGAAAAGGTAATATTGCGAATTTATTTTTGTCGCGGGGTTCCATGGGAGTAAGCGTTGTGGAGTTTCTGAGGTGTTGTCTATATTGGGCCCTCTTCAGGACGCGATCAACATCTACAGAGAAGTAACCATTGTGTTTTGCAATGTTTTTAATATATTTTAATTCCGTTTGGAATCCGTGACTTAACGGGAATTCAATTAATCTATTTACCAGGAAATTAGTCGCGGACATCTTATGTTGTTGACAGTGAATTTGCCATTATGAATCTATCTGTGTTGGTTTCTTTTCTGTATATGTCTGTTTCTAATTTACTGTTATCCTTAATCACTAAACAATCTATGAAAGGTAGACGATTGTTCATTTCTTTTTCCGCTGTGAATTAAATCGAATCAAATCGCCAGTTTAATTTTGTTAGGAAATTTTCCACCGTATATTTTGTGGGGTATCAAATATCGCAAATATATAATCTCCGTACCTTAGCCAAATTCTCGGAAAATAATCTCCCTCCTTTTTGAATTCGGTTTCGCTCATAAACAGATTGTCAATAAACGGCGACAGTGGGTTCTCCAAGGCCGTACCCTCTAACTGTTCCTAGAATATCCCTCCGATTTGAAAACGGTTTTGTGACATGCATAACTTCGTTAATCTGATGTATTCCGCAATTTTAATATCCCCGAATTCGTTTGATTTCAAGTATTTTCTTAAAAACCCTATGGTTTGGGGGATCGGCACGCTCGGAAACAGTGAAACGTCAAACGATACAAGAATCTCTCCTTCATTAATTCCTATGTTATTCACTTTATTGACAAATTCCAGCGAATTTTCTGCTACTAAACCTTCTGCTTTACGTGGGAGATTTTTGAATTCGTTGACTAGAAATTTTAACAAGAAATCAGTGCCGCGAATCAGTGCCTGACACGATAGGTCCCATCGCTTTACCCGGTTTATGAATCTGTAATCGCATGCTTTAGCCCTTTATTGAGAATCTGTTTTTCTTTATTGAGACGAAAGGTTACAAATGAGTGGTGTGTTTTCCTTCTCACCCGCTTTGTTTGATCGTTTAGGACACAACTACCGGTATTTTTTGTTTACATTAATCATTTTTAATTTGAATTTCTTTTCACATCTTTTTTACTGTACGCCTCTGGAAATCACACCATCAAAATAATCAAAATTCTAATATCTAACTTTTTTCTATTTTAAAAGATTAATTTAGAAAAGAACTCGGACGAAGGTTGTTTCTTCGTAAAAAAAGTACCTATCAATAACAAAATTTATTGAAATGAAACAGTTTAAATAAAATATTAGCATCTATTATTATTAAAAGTAATGCAAAATTTAATCTAGTTAAAAAATTTTATGTAGTACTTAATTTAATTTAGGATAATCAAATAGAGAGATTGTAATGAAAGAAAGAAACACCTAAGGTAACAAATGTTGAAAGTGCCTTCCTTATTGTTCCAAGCAAAGATTGACTATTTATGAATACTCTGTGAGCTCACCATAATTCTTCAGTTCCTGAAAGCGTTAATAATTCTCTACTTCATATGCTCTATCGTTGTTGGAGCCTCAGCATATAGAATTTCTTTAGCACATACCTATAAATAAAAATCAAGACCTAGGCGGTGATCCACGCGGCCATCTTACAGAACTATTCCTTCCGAACCATCTTTCGGGACACGTGTTATTTAGATAATTTCGTACAGCAGTAGAATAGTGTGGAGGTGCTCCGATATTCTGGAGTCATATTTCTTCCCGGATTTCAGTGGGGACATTTGCCTATAATCGACGTAGTTCATCTTGTAAGAACTCCAAGTGCAGAGATCCATTTAAATTATTTTCAAAGAAAATAAGGTCCTACAACATACTCCCTGATTATATTTCCATAAACGTTAACGCTTCACGGATGTTGTTAATACACTTGTCACAAAATTCCGGGATTTTCATCTATTTAAACATCTATTTTTGTGAAAAGTTGCGTCGGGAAAGACTAACACCTTAAGAATAGAATAGGGATCTCCTTGTAATTTATCTTTGGCCCAGGTACAAAACTCAAAACGTTTCTCGAAATCCTGTCCACAAAGCTCCTGATGTAACTGAATATGGTAGGATGTAAACGATTTTTCTTTTATATTCGTAGAACAGATCGTCCACTTACACCTGTGTTCTTACTACTTACTTGTACATGTACATGTTTAGCTTGTATTGGATTTTCAGTAACTGCCAACAGAACATTTAACTCATTTTCTTCATTTCCTGCTTTTTTTTGTTGTTTCAATTTTCTTGTAAACGACATTTCGCGTTTCAATACATCTCGTAATTGGTTTTTCATAAACTTTCTTTTCTGGATGTCTCCTGACTGTGGATATTCGCTGTAAATTCTACTAGGTAAAAAGAATTCTGCTTCTTCTGCTTCGTCCAGTATGAAAATCATATCTACCATATCATCTTTAGAGTAATTAATTTTTAGCTAAAACGAACGCTCTTCAGTGCACTTCTCATTCTTTGACAAAGTGCCATTTGTTTCATTTCTTATTAGTAGTCAGCTTGATAATATTTTAGGATTATTAACTTTATGTAAAACGTTGAATTTTTGATTATTCGGCATTATTGTAGTAACCGCTAAAAATAGGTATAGATAAACCTACTACGGATTGATGCTTTATTTCTAGTTATATAATACAAAGTGTTTCCCTTTTAACAAAATCGGGAAAAATCATTCTGAAACTGGTAATGTCAATACTTGCCGGATGACCAGCCTGTACAGCTGGCAATAAAAACAATTTGCTGACGTCGTCAACCTATCTCACTTAATCCACAGAACAAATTTTATTGCTAAATTGCTAAAAGTGTTTGGACGTAGGAATACTTTCTTTGGCATATGTGATTTTCCAATTTTTTAACAGAAACCGTTGTGAATCGAAAGCCATAAGCCGCTTCCATAATCTGGAGATGAATGGAATGTAGTTAGACATCTTTATCAATCTGAAAGTATACAGTGTGTTCCATTAAAAAAAAGATTTTTTTCTGTGCTACTTTTTCTGTTAAACACCGAATATATTTTTTTAAAGACGTACTATTGCCGCGCCCTGTATATAATTATAAATTGTTATATATTTCTTTATGAAAAGAGCGCTTACGATTTTTCTCAACTATTAGCAATCATTAGAAAAAGGAAAAATAAGATATCTTGCAAATTATATATAGGCGTAGTTAATAATAAAGAATTTAGTACTAATTTGTATGTTAGCAATTAACCATATTTTTATAAATTTCAAATGCACTAGTTAATTAATTTTATTATTCAAGTTGCATTCTGTTGCATTGTACATCGTTGGAAATATTCCCTCTACTAAATATGCAAACAAAAATTGAATATCAAATAATTCTCTTTAATAAAAATAAAGTTAATATTATCATTTGTTAAACCAGTGGTTTCCAATCTTGTTTGCCCTACCCTCACCTTTTCAGAAAAACAAAATCAATTCTCTACCTTCGTTATGCCAGCAAACAGAAAGATATAGTAAAAAAATGCGTACTTTCATGTATCTATACCTGTGTTCGTGGAAAAGCGAAACACCCAGAATATTTAAGAATCAAAATTTACATTTTCCGGAAAAGTAATTTCTTTTCAATAAATTCCATCTCAAATAGTAAATTAAGTTACCACCTAGATGTAGTTAAAATATTTCAGCGCTTTATTAACTTCCTAAAAATGATGAAATGAAGGAAATTTGCCACATTTTTTGGTGAGACTTCTTTCCTTTTTTCTTCCACCGCAGTGTCGAGGTAAATCCCTTGGAGAAATTTTTCTGTGTACACCGTTGGATTCAGGAAAACTATCTATTATTACCGAACATATGAGAAAATTCATATCAGTGATATACTCTTAATAGTTTTACTATGCCAGAGCAATATTTTCGTTGTAACAACATTTTTATCCCCTTTAATAAATAATTTTGTGGTTTTGGGCAACAGCCACCTTTTTTTAAATATCTTTTATATATAACGGAACTTCAATGTTGTCGATAAGGTACAGCTACATTATCATACATATATGCAAAAAGCCTATCCTGAAAACAATTTTAAATGAAATTTCAAATTAAATCTCACGTCAAATCAAATTATGTGACAATATTATTGATTACTATCCAATCAAGTCTAAACGGGGTAACAGGTTGTAATTAAATGTAAATGATAAATTATTTCTTTATATATTTAAATATATATTTTTTAAACTATAACCTTAAAATAAGTAAATTTATTTTAATATTGTATGCTGAGCAAATCTGTGAATAAACAGTAACAACGACATCAAATTTTAGTAACTTCCAATAACACATTGTTTAGTTCCAAGCATTTTTGGTATGTCTTTTGCGCACGTCTACAACAAAAATTTGTATTTATGGATGAGTAATTTCTGCACATGTTTGACGTATTCTTGTATACCATTCTTCTTTACTTGTAGAACTTAGATTAAATAAATCCCATAAACAGAATCTATTGGTGTCAGATCTGGAAATCAAGGTGTACAATCAATTAGATGGCTCTTTCTATCTATCCATAGGTTTAGAAAATTTTCATTAATCTACTGTCTAATAAATTGCATTATGGGTAGGGCTTTCATATAATTGGAAATGTGAGTTTATTTTTAAAAGCTTTATGTTAACTTGATTTGTATCGGGATATGTCAGGAGTCACTAGACCTACTTGTACAATTTTAACACACTTCTGAATGTCGTAGCGGTTTGAAAATTTGCATACTTTCGTATCCAAGAAGACAATGTCATATTCATGTACTTTCCAACAGATTTGATTATGGATTATTATAAATATAATTATTTGTTACTTTAAAATTAAAATTCGGATAAATTCAGCTGACTTACTTACCAGCAATGCAAAGGCTCCTCTCCTTGCTATATGAGCGGTATTAAGGACGGTGTTCATCATTGAGCTAATTAGAGCCGAGTGAAATCATGGAAAGCTTGCTCTAATTAAAGGCATCGATGTCCACAAAGTCAAGGGGAGTCCGCTTGATTTTGTGGACTTCGATGCATCAGTTATATTTCGGCCAGATTTTTCGTAGTTTGCTGGGTCTTGCCACGCACAGTGGTGAATACCCACCTTAATGGCGGTATTATATTGTTTACCTTGAGGAGTAAAGACGGTTTAAGATAAAAATATATTGAAAATTAACATTATAAACTAGTATATAATCGCATATATCGTAAATAACACTTTCATGGAATCTAACCTATATACAAGTGCAACCATAACCTAAAATCTGTGTATTATTAAATTGGCATGCACCTGTACTCGAAGTTGTTTATAAATAAATGGTTTGCTGTTGCACACCTTAAGTACAATTTAAAGACAATGGCCTTTGTTAATAGACTCATAACTGAAGTGTTCTACATATTTGTATTTTTATTTAGATATTACCCCAAATTGTTTGAAATTTGATATTTCAAGGCGGCCGGGATTATGTTAGATCATTTGCTCAACAGGTGGAATATTTTGAAACCGTTAAAAATATGTATAGGGAAACTCAATATGAATTGATGCAGAATAACATTCTACATCACTTCTACTTATAATATATAGGATAGGCCATTTAATAAAATCGAAAGAAATTATTTTGGGTTTAATGAAGTCAAACATTTTCGAATGACCATCTTGCACATGCGATAATAAAAACAATTTACAGAAATCATCATCTAATCTCAACCAATCAACACAACAAATTCATTTATGGAATCTTACAGATGCATCCATAACCTAAAAACTAAAATGTATGTATTATTAAATTGTTATCCTCCTGTACTCCAAGATGTATATAAATAAATGGTTTGCTGTTGCAAACCTTAAGTACAATTTAAAGTCAAGGTAATAAATAAATAATAAAAATACGATTACATTATTACTAAAAAGGTTAAAAGAAATATATATTTTTAAAAAAATAAAGAAAAAGCACTAAAAAAAAGAAAACTATTTTTTTTCTAAGAGCTATTGGTTCACCCTACACAAAGGATAAACAATTCTTTTTTCGTAAATTTTCATAAAGCTTAAGTTCTTTCTCGTAGTGTGGATTAGCCAATATGGTTAAGAACAAAAAAGGTTAAGCATTATAAAACGTTACGAAAAAAGAATTGTTTTCTCCTTAGTGTAAGGTGAACCAACAGCGCTTAGAAAAAAAAATTGTTTTCGCCTTTCTAGCGCGTCTTTTTTTAAATATATATTAATTTCTTCTATAGGAATTTCACTCAGATGCTCTAAAAAGTTATTTCTTTGGAAATGCGTTAAAGTTTCCTTCAAAAAAAAAGGGCTAATGATTTTATCATTTAATATCCCATACCCTAAACCGTATTATGTATTTAATATTGAATCCTACAGTTACATTAGCCATTCTGGATTATCTATAGCTAAAAATTTTGAATTTTGTAACGCTGGTTTGTCCGCTGGTAGTCAGATTTGTTTCATCGCAGTACAAAATATCATTTAAAAAATCTGTTAAGATATTTTCCTTGAGCCAAGAATTAAATTATTTTTTCTTCGTCCCCTATTTACAAAATGTGTAGGAATTTGAGCGTAGAAGGCTTAACGTTTCTGGGGCAATACCGAATGAATTTACTTGATACAATTAAATCGAAATTAGCAATTCTTAGACTAGTGTTCGGATTGTCCGTAAAATGATTACAAATATCCCGTTCGTGTCCAGATCTTCTTTAAATATTATGTCTCTTGGGAATATGCAGGGATACAGAGCCGAAACATTATTTTTATTCGCGAAACCGTATTGCAGTTTATATGACATCTATCGCAATTTCTATTTATTTCACACTTCCATCCAAATTTAGCTTTAACGACACCTCGACTTAATGTGAGAATTAATTTGATACTTCATTTTGGAATTGTTGTCCTGGGCACCCTATTTTTGCATGTTTCTTGTATGCCAACCCTACCTTGTCACCAACCTGTAATGCTATGTATTTTTAAAATAGAGGAGAAGTGATAGTTGTGGCTTAAAATCATAAAGTTATTTATTCAAAGGACTAGAAAACGTAAAAGTTGCATTGGTACAGTAAAATTGTTGAGAGTATGGTGAATATTAATATTCTCATGGGCCTGCAAACAATAGATTTTCGTACAAAGCATTGAAGGTGATGATGTAGTAATATAGGTTAGGTATAGGATACGGTGGCTTAAAATAAATTTAACCTTTAGTTACCGACCCTTTTTTTCAGTACATAATTACCGACGTTAGGTCACGGTGACACCACTTTTAGCGACGTACTTTTAAGAGTTTCTGTGTCAAAATTT